>JAODJW010000041.1:18241198-18263220 GCA_026777045.1 Hyperopisus bebe
ACAACAATGGACCCCATACCCCATACTCCTGATGCACCCCCCACATGACCTCCAGAGGGACACGGTCGTATGCCTTTTCCAAGTCCACAGATCACATATATACTGGTTGGGCAAAATCCCACAAACCCTCCAATATCCTTGTGAGGGTGAACAGATGATCCAGTGCTCTGTGACCAGGATGGAATCCGCATTGTTCCTCCTGAATCTGAAGTTCGACCAACGAATGGACCCTCCAGTACGCCGGCATCGGCCTTCCCAGGGGGGCTGAGGAGTGTGATCCGATCCCCTTTCTTAAAGATCGGGATCACCAACCACCCCAGTCTGCTAATCCAAAGTCACTGTTCCTAACCTCCACACAATGTTGAAGAGGCACGTCAGCCAAAACACCCCCACAATATCCAGAGCCTTCAGGAACTCACAGCAAATGCCATCCACCACCAGGGCTTTACCACCGAGGAGTTTTATAACTACTACTACTACTACTACTACTACTACTACTACTAATAATAATAATAATAATAGCTACTTGTTTCTGATCCCCATGCAGGCTAGTCATTTCACCTCCACCATCTATCTCTCCACAAGAGCAAGTTGCAGCACCCATTGCAGCACCCAGGGAGCTGGGGATTAAGGGCCATACTCAAGGATCCACAGACATGCTGAGGCCAAGGCTTGAACTGGCAACCTTCTGACAGGTACAGAATCATGTTTAGTTGAGGATGCCAGCCCTTAGGCCTATTGGACAGGAACCAAGCCAGCTTTCCTGGGCTAGCACAACTCACCTGCAAACACCTTGCTATTCCAGCTTTCTCTGCTCGCATTCTGAGAGTCTTCAGTGTATCAGAAAACATTTCAGGCCAGAATACTGCAATCTAAATGACTAAACCCAATTAAACGTTACAATGACAGTGAGTCAGGGACATAAAATGAAGCTTAATTACATTTATCAGAATGTTTTGCTTTTTGTTATAGTGTTACTGTAAGTCCTCCAACATACAGGGAAATTTGGGGGTTGGTGGCAGGACTTGCACTCCAGCCACGGGAAAAAAACTCACACTGTATCATCTGGACTAGGGTGGTGCTGAGGTATCATCAGCCACATAGCTGCACTCAGGTTCTCATCCCTGAGGTGGTTTGTCAGGTGGCAGGTATGGTAATACACTGTCATCAGTGCATGCTCCTTACCTCTTTCCTTTATATTATAATCATTTATTTTTTATAACATATCATATCAGGTTTTATAACATATCAGGTTTTATATATATACACATATATTTTGTTTGTTTGTGTGTGTGTGTGTGTGTGTGTGTGTGTGGTAGCTTAATGGTTAGGGATGTGCACTTGTAATTGAAAGATTGCAGGTTTGCATCCCCAACCAGCAAGGTACCACTGAGGTACCCTGAGCAAGGTACCACCCCCAAGCACTGCTCTCCGGGTGCTGAATTAGCTGCCCCCTGCTATGTCACGATGTCACATTTGGGGTAAATACAGAAGACACATTTCATTGTTGTGTGCTGTGGTGCGTCAAGAATGACCACTAATCAAATATATCAAATTATACTCAATATTATTATATCCTATAATAATTTCACCTCCTTTCCTGACCTTCGCAAAACAGCATGTCAGGGGCCAGACATGGAGGTCATGTGATTTACGGCTAGTGGAGTCACCCAGTATTCTGCAGCCAGACGCTCGTCGAGGTGTTCATGCCCGATCCTGGGCTATTCCCTGCCCTCAGCCTTTCAGGCTCCAGACCCCCATGTTCCTCTATAGGCCAAGCAGGTATAGAAAGTGGATGGATGGATGGACAGATTAAATGACATTCTTATGCTGTATGATTGCATTGAACATCTTTGAATTGAAATAAATGAAATTCATCTTCTAGTTATTCCAGTTTAAATTCCAATTTAACATCCTGCAGGGTGACCGATTCAATTCAAATTCCAATGCAGGAATGGAATGGGCTGAATTAGGAACTGCTTTCATTCAGTTCTTATTGCACACTATTACTGTTAATAAGTATTATAATGTTTCCCATTATATTGACTTTCACAAATTAGACTTTATAATGCTATTATGAATAGAGGTTCAGCTCATGTAAATGCATGAGGTCACTTTAATGAACTGACATCTTAGTTTTGCATCTACAGAATGCAACGTCGCATGCTGGAACGCATCACTATGCTGACGGGTCAGCTGCAGCACCACTGCTAGCGAAGGATGATTGATCTTTTTGCATCAAATCAGTGAAGTCAGAAGAGTTACATAGCATTTACAGCCAAGCCAGTTCATTGTCAGGCAAACGAGTCAAAGTGTATGGCCATGATTTATAAGAGCGCCGCTGACAAGACCTTCAGGAACATGCAGAGTGTTACCCTGGACTACCCAGCATGCAAAGTGCACAGCTTAATTAATTTACTGGGGTGGTTTACTGCACTGGCATCCATCCAGGGTATTCCCTGTGTCTCCTGGGACAGGCTCCATGCTCACTTTAACCTTGCACTCGATAATGAGATGTTTGTAAGGGTACCTAAGATTTCTTCAGTTTTCTCATATTCCAACTTACTCTCCAATGAGAAGGACAGACAAAGGTCAGACTGACGCTTAGGGTTTGAGCATAGGGTCGCTATTTACTCAACATCCCTGAAACAATTTTTGGGGTGAGGTGCCCAATAGGGATATGATCACTCTACCAGGTATGGGATCTGAACCAACGACCTTCTGGCCGTGGGTCTACAAATAGGCACCATTTAAGCAACTTTCAGTTGTTGCTCCTTAACCTCAAACCAACTGTTTTTCATTCATAGTATCAGCAGACAATATACATAGATACAATTGCAGATAATGTTCCTTTGTATGTATAATAGATTCAGACGCAAAGCTGCATTATTTTTATTGCATTGTTTTTTATCCCTTTTATCAATTTTGTGACACATATGCTGAGCACAAATTAATCTGACATTAAGTGTTTCCCTCGCACATTATATATTTTGCAATAAATGAATAACAATCCATTAAAACTCCAATCCATTAAACCGAGTGGATAGCAGGGGGAGATTTTAGCATTTCCAAGTAGGATTCTGCTCTAACTATTGTGCTCAGAAAATGCTAAAATGTTCAAGTGCTGCAGAGCAAATTATATGATTGCATATAATAAGAAACAAGCCAAATCAAGCTCTCTATTTAAAAGCAGATATGAGTGTATTTGAGTCTAGTGAGTATCAATCATAGATTGAGTTATACATAAATGGAGATCTTAAAGGTCTTTCTTCACAATCACTGGGGCTAATGTATGAAAAATACCATTTGATTCAATTTCATTCATTTTTTTTCAATGCAATTTTTACCCAGCATTTTTCTCCAACTCTTTTTCCCAAAGGCAAATAAATCATTAGTGCTGTTTAATGGCTAGAGCCCGATTATTTTTTCTTCTGATAGATTTTCCTGCATGTATCTCAGATCTCCATTATGAAGATAGATGGTGCCCCACTTAAAACAGCATGTTAAGCAATGATTCAGTTTCAGTGGTCATTTCATTTAATCAATCAATTACCAGTAATACTCCCACTGTGACACGCTGCAGGGTCTTTAACCCTATCAACACCGACCCTGAATATGGAAATGAAGAAACTTTCTACACAGATATATATAATAACCTCTGAGTATTACCTGGTATTAAAACAGACTGACCTATAAATGTGCAGAATGTAAAGTGACCCCACAAACAATTTTTCATCCTAGGAATGTTTACTGAATCTTATGATTTAGGTATGGAAACGGTCAAAGTTTCCAGTTTTCATGATGCATTTTCACACTACTACAACTACTACTACAACTTAGACTAATATTACATAAACAAATGAAGGGCATGGTAGGGCAGTGGGTAACGCTGCTGCTTGGGTTTGAGGCTGGATGGCATGTTCAGAGTATAGTACATACATGTATAGCCCTATCGTAAAAGAATATATTATTTTAAAACAACAATATTTTTCAACATTAATTAGGTAATAATTCAGGTAAGTTCAGGCAATAATTTGATAAATTTTACCATGCAGACATTGACAGAACCTTTGTTAGAATGTAAAACGTGGAAATAACGTTCTCTTAACGCTACAGTAAGAACGTTCTTTGAGATAACACTGGCTAAAGTTCTGGGAAGGTTCCCTGTTAGCTGGGGAGCCGTTAGCAGCAGTAGATTAGAAATGAGAATAAACTCAGTGCCGGGCTGATGTGTGAACACACTCTTTACGATGCTGACGTCAACCTCGGTAGTATTTATTTGCTGGTATATCACTCAACCCCCCCACTCGGTGATAGCACACTTGGAAGGACTCAAACAAAAGCTCCGGTATGCGTGGGCTGCTCAGTGACCACAGACCTTCTGTCAGATGTTCTGGTCAGGTGTTTCTTTGGCAGAAGTACTTGCTTATGAATCACTCCTCTGTTTATCACACACTTTTAAACAGGGCGATTCTGCTCTCTAGCAAAATATGAATTGGCATAAACGCTACAGCTTAATGACACACAAGAGGAGCCCAACGCCCCGTTCTTTCCACTGAGGCCTGGATTGTGTCTGTCTGAGATTGTTTTTGCCTTTTTATGATTATAAATGTCAGCATTGTAATTGGGTTCTACCTTATGCATGTTTTATTCAAATATATCCTCCTGAGACCCCACCCATTCATTTATGTCCATTGTAGTGGACATTTTATTTTTGCATCTATGTTTTCAGTGATGTTAGGAAACATATTTGTTCTTGTTATGTACTAAAGAGGACATGCTGTGAAATTAAAAATAAAAATAAATTTGAAAAAAATCTAAATTGTAAGATGTCTAATTTCCTCCAAAGACACATAACCTAAATTGAAGGACACTTTTTTCCTTGGGTCTCGGGAGAATATGGCTCTTCCTCCTCAGCATGTACCTAGAGGCATTGATATTTACAACATACAGGATTCCTACAAGTGTGTAAGCTGGCAAGGAACTTTTTAATTACTATCTAACAACAATATCAGTCTTGATGACTGTTACTCAGCACCCATGTTCCACATTTACCATAATGCACCTTGCTACCCGAGAAGGAATTTATGCACCCCATAGACTCGCCATGAATAGGCACACGATGCATAAAGCACAAAACCTATAAATGGGATTAATGTTCAGTTAGGTGCAGCCTCCATTTTCCACATTTTCTGCAATGCAACCTGTAACCCAGGAAAGAATGACCAAGAGAAATATCATCCCCCTTAGATGGAGGCATGAAACCACAGGTAGGTAATTCAGGTCCAGAGAGTAAAGGTCCAGACCAAGATTTTGTTTCAGCCAACCAGCTGAGTATAAAAAGTCACAGTCACAACGTACTCAACTGGTTGGTTAAAACAAAATGTTGGTCTGGATCTTTACCCTCTGGACCTGAACTACCCACCTCTGCATGAAACCTGTAAATGGGATTTGCCTCCAGTAATTCAACGTATGGTTTAGACAGTGGAAGCACAGTGTATTGTGGGTCAGGACTTTTAAGTGGCTAACATTGCAAACCACGCCAGTGACACAGGAGGTCCAACTCACCCTCTTCCTCAGGTTGTATGTCAGCACCAGGTTGCGGGAGAAGTGGTTGGAAAAAGCAGTATAGAACTCCAGCACCTTCTGCAGAGCATCCCGCTTGATGATGTGGAGGTCGCAGTAGGTCAGGGCTCGCACATTAGCGCTGGACTGAGCCAGATTCACTTCCTTCCAGAAGATGTCCCCAAAAACATCCCCCTTGCCTGAGGAGACAGTCAGGTTTTCACACACAGTGACACTGATGTCAGGAATACAAAATTCTAGCCTTCAAAGAACAGAGTCAATTAATTAGCGTGTCATTTACAAGTCAAATGACAGTTAAGCATGAACAAAAAGTAACAAATAAAATAGCCCAGCATACTGTACGTGCTGGAAAATATAAAATTATTTAGAAACACTAAAACTAATATATGTAGTATATTCAGACAGAAGATTCACTGTTGCAAATTTTCAGTGTAGTTGAGTAAGCCAACCAGAAGGGGGCGGTACACACAGCTACTTGCTCTATAGTTTGAATAGAACATCTGCACACAGGTGGCACTAGCTGAAGATGTCTGGAGAGCCACTATAACCTAAGGAAACTATGAAACTTTGATTCCCAATACCTGATCATTCATCTTAATAAACAGGCCAAGACCCCTTACCAATGCCCCCACCTCCTTTCCCCCCCAGGAAAAGTCACCATTGCCCCAATGTCAGGCCGTTTAGTGAGTAATGTAACAAAGGCTGCTCTGGCTGGGAGAGCCTCGAGGTCCAACAGCAAGAGCAGTGAGCCAAACATCATCAGCCACAGGCCAAGGATCCTGGGAGAGGTACTGCATGTCAATACCTTTTTTGTTTTGGTTTGTTTTATTATATAAGCACATAAACACATAACAGTATTGTTTTCTTAAAGTTAAATAAAACGTCCGATGTTCATTCAAGTCAGAAAATGGAGTTTCATTCAGTTAGTTCAGTTAGGCTCCCAAAAATGAAGTTCTCCAAAAACACAGTTTTACTGTTGAGACTGCCCATTTCACCAGTAAAAGCTTGAGACAACATTCAACATGTTCAGTCTTTATACTATTTAGTCCTGACATACCTCATCGGTTATTTCATTTGCAGAAAGTGGATGTGGACAAAGACTGTGACTTCCTGGGCATGCAGTGAACACCTAACGATACAGTCTTCAAGCGCCTGCAACTGTCAATTTTGCTTCTGCACCAATGACTGATTACAAGTCAGTTTTGGGGAAACATCACATCTGATTCATTTGTACTTCTATGTCAACCCTTCACTGTAGACTATGTTGTTCAAATCAATTTGTACTTTTGTGGTGGCGTTTGATGGCATGTAAGATTGATGAGCATAATGAGATACAAAAAAGGGGGGCTTTTCTGTGCTGATATGACAACCAAGAGAGATGGATGAAGAGATTCATTTCACATATTTTCAAATATCGGCAGATAAATTTGATCCTTGCCATCTTTGTTTGTTTATTGCACATCAGTGTACACACAGTATGCCTATTGACATTCCCCAGAGACTGGCAAATGCCCTTCGTGTTCCAGCTGCAGGCAGAAGCCAACAGGTTGCAGCAGTTAGTTACAAAATATCCTCATTATATTATCCTCTGTAATTTTGGAAGACTGTAATGGTCCATGGAAAGCGCTGCAATCAGTGTTTCTTCCCAGTACTGACCAAGCAAACCAATCAGAATTGTGGGAGTCCACGTCGACACAACGCTAACTACATTTTTGGTGGTGCATGTTAGCCTATGTTGTAACTATGCCTCAGGGTTGACGCGGGAGGATAAATCAGCCTAAGGCTCTGAGCTTGGAACATTAAAACCAACAAAGAACTTTGTCAAAACCTGCCCAGCAGCGTTTGGTTAAATAGAATAGTGAAGCTTCATTTGTCTCTGTGGGGAAACTGGGTTGTATCGCATATCTCATCTTACTCTCCATGAGACACACAGACATATAGACTGGTAAAAGTAAGCTTAGGGTCAGAGAGCAGGCTCAACCAGCATCCAGCAGCCCTGGGAGATTTGGGGTTGAGGGCCTTGCTGGGACTGTGTCCATTTCACCTTACTCAAAGCCTTGGTGAACAGGTGACATATAATTTGCCACTTGTTTTGAATATGCTTGAGGAGACACAGGATATGAAAGCCCCGGTCTTTTTACATGCTTTCTTGTCACCATTAAGATTACATCTTTCCTGATGGCCCTACAAAACTGTACAGCTCTACAGCAATGTTTCCTAATCCGGTCCTCGGGGGCCCACAGACAGTCCATGTTTTTCCTCCCTCATGTGGATCGTCTGGTAGGGAGCTTGGAGGGAGCAAAAATATGGTCCGCCTGTGGGTCCCCGAGGACCGGATTGAGAAACACTGCTCTACAGTGTAGGTACCTGAGTAAAACACCCAAGTGTTACAGCTGACAATGGGCTGACGGTTAAGTTTTTCCATCTACGACACATGGCCAGGGTTAGAAGGAAGTTGTGCAGGAGTGAATTGAGGGATACATCTGCAGAAAGCCTGGTTTGTGCATTCATTACCTTGACACTAACAGCCTCTTACTATACAGGGACACACTAATCACACAATGGCCTCGCATTATGGCCGACTGCCAGATTTGGAGCAGAATATGAAGCATCACTTTAAACCCTTAAACAGACTTACCCCAATGCATCTTGGGTAAGTACCACTTCCATATACTCCAGCTCTGTTTTGTCATTCATAATCTACCAGATCATGTTCAGGATTCAGCTCTTCATATTTAAGTCTAGATTTAGCTCTCCAGTCTGGCCTTTAGCTGCAAAAGCTGAAAGGACGAAAGCTCTTTGCGAGGCAGGCAGCCAGTGCTGCTAGCCTAACGTTGCATGAGATTGCACTCCCAGTGCTCACGTTTCGATTTGTCGACAGTCTCAGGTCTTCCTCATGACTGTGTATTTCAGCTGCCTTTTCATCTTTATGCTTTAGTTTATCATGCCAGTTTTGAATTGTGCATCTGTTTCTGCACAGCCTAAACTACTGTACATCCCAGCACAATCCAAAGCCGCTTTTTTGACTTTCTCTACTCTGTCTCCCATGTAGCCGTGAGATAACAGACTGTTAGCTGGTCCCAGATGGCCGGCCTGTGAATAGTATTTAGAGAAAGGTTCCACGTGTTAGCCATTGTACTGACACAGATATCAGCATCGGGCCGCTCAGATCTGGGCCATTTCCATCCATACCGTACATTACTGCAATAAAACTAACACCTTTTATGGAAAGCTCCTTTGCAAAAGTGGGCTACCATATATACCTGTAAAATTCGACTAAATTATTATTTAAAAATTAATAATAATACAACAATTAAAAGAAAGGAGCCTAAAGTTGAATTCTGGCACATGCACTCTGTGGTGCTTTCATTTTGGGGATTGTGGGTACAGTGCTGATTTCACATAATGTAACTGTAATTTCTGCAGGACATCTGATGTAAAGAAACAGAACATTTAATAGGAAACAAGCCATTAATTGGGATTTGAACCACAAGGACACCGAGTAGTTTAATCTTCTTATAAAATATCTCTCTATATATTTTACACCCAGTCAACCCCATGTTCTGATTGATAACTTGCCGTTGAAACTTTCCTTCCTTTATTTTGACTTTCAAGTCACTCATATAACAGCCTGGAAATTGCTAGATGGAAACAACAAAGGACGCCATTGGGAGACACAGCTGGCTTGCTAACCCTGCGCAGGCATTCCATTATTGTATCAGGGCTACGGTGCAGCCAAGTGACCAATCGATACACCCTGTGCTCTGCAGAGAGGTTATGCTCAGTCTGTCATATAAAATTTCTGGGTACTGTAAAATCATAGATCTATAACAAAGTAATAGAGTTCCCTCAATAAGGCATGCTGAGACCAAAATCACATAGACTTTATCAGGTACACCCAGATGGTACTGGGTAGGACCCACTTTCTCTCCAGAAGCACATCAATGGCAGATGACTTTGAAGAAGCCTTTCTGCACACTTTCTGCTCTACTGAGTTGATTTTTGCACTTGTGGTTTTCCTGTTAGCTTTAAGAAGTCTGGTCATTCTGCTCAGACCTCTTATTCACAAGGTGGTTTTTGCACCTTGTAAATAAGGTGCACTATTCACTGTAAACTTTAGACACTATAGTGTTGAAAATCCCAAGAAATTTGCTGTTTCTGATATTCTGGAACCACCACGCCGGACAGCTACAATCCATCCATCCATCCATCCATTTTCCAACCCGCTTATCCTACTGGGTCGCGGGGGGCCCGGAGCCTATCCCGGAAGCAATGGGCACGAGGCAGGGACAGCTACAATCACACCACGTTAAAGTCACATAGATCAGGCGTCTTAGCCATTGTAATGTCTTAGCTGGGCAGTGAGTGAACTACTTGATCCCACCTGTGTGCTGTATGTATTTGATTACAGCCACTGGATAATTTGGCTGTTTGCATGAGAAAGGTATAACTAATAAAAGATTCGGTTTTTCATGTACAAGAACACGTCAAGTTAACATAATAATTTTACTGGTGACACACATTAATGTAGTAGTACACGCTTACTTAATGCATTAATTAACCAGTAACTAAGTGTTTAAGTACTGATCCCCTGTTTATTCACCATTAATCAATCATGACAGTTCATGTATTTCATGGGAAACCTATATTAGTTCATATTTTGTTCTTGAGTATTAAATGAGTAAAGTAATTTTGGCCCCCTCAAGTGACATCTTATCATTTTTAACTAATGAGTTAACTGTTAGCTAATATACTGCCTGAATAGAACACATGAACTGTCATGAATCATTAATGATGAACAAGCATGGGATCAGTACTAACACTTAGTTACAGGTTAATTAATGCATTAAGTAAGTGAGTACTACTACAATATTTGTGTCTCCAAGTAAAGTGTGACCATTTATATTAATACGAACATAATTTTTTAAAGAAGAATATTATATGAATATTACGCATTGAATGTTTTCAGTGCTGAATTCATTTAAAATTTCAGAGTGGTTACATAAAGATTATGGACAAACATGACATAAAAAGTAAGTGCTAGCAGGTAAAACATTGATCACTGGTCAGATCAGTCCTGGTTCCACTGCATGTGCCGGGAATCTGGCTTTGGAGGTCAATGAGTAACATGAAACCTCAAAAGGTTGGCGGTGTTACAGCAGAGGGGACAGGAGACAGACTGTTGCGGTTTGGCCGCATCGCGTCACCCCCCCGTGTCTGTGCAGTGTCTCCATCCTGTCTCCCTCACCAGTGCTGACTGCTGCATGAAATGAAACAGCTGGCCAACTCTAAGGCCATCCCTAAGAGCTATGTTGTGTACTGTCATATTTTTACATGAAGCCCAGTTGATGAAAGTGTCAAAAAGAATTGTGGAGGATGACAGTTACAAAGGAAAATTAAAAATAAATGTCCACTGGATGTCACATTGTCCATCATTTCTTTAATAGTCCACTTAATATGTAACAAAAAGGAATTAGTGATAGGAATTAGGATCTATAACCTTTGTCCTGTTTGATTCTCCAGCACAGCTGTGCTTGTGTGAGACAGAAAGTTCATTTTCAAAGAAGAAATGGATCATTTCAATAACTTGGAGGTATGTTCTTTCAATTAACTGATTTTTCTTCTGGATTTTCATGGATGACTTTCAAGCACATGCAGTGTTACTGAATTATACTACAGAACATGCTGTGTTCTTTTACACAGTTCTTTAATTATAAATACACCTGGTAAAATATTAATTTGGAAAAAGAAAGAGACCTAAGTTAATGTAAGATTTGTTTTTTTTTTTTGATAATTCACTGTTTGTTGTTCTTTTTGATATAATGTTGTTTTTCCTGTTTCCTGTAGCAGTAATTTCCATCAGATAACTTTAGGTTTATGGTGTTTTACTGTTTCCATTTCCCTGACCTTCTGGACCACACAACAAACAATTCATTGTCTAGATGCCTTTTTCTCAACCTGGTCCTCAGGGAACCCCAGACAGTCTACATTTGTGGTCCCTCCCAGCTCCCAGCACAACTGTACCAGTTATATATTGATTTTTTGGAGGGAGCAAAAATTTGGACTCTCTGGGGGACCCCGGGGATCAGGTTGAGAGATAGTAGTCTAGACGACTCTTTACCTTTTCAAATAGGAATCATGAGGACCAGGAACAGGAAGTCAGACAGCAGGTAATGGTTCTTGTAAAGTATACATAATTACGTCGGAATGTCATTTAAAACCCATCTACTGACAGAAGATGTTCAGGAATACTAAGAGTAAGTATTTCCCAAGCTCAGAAACATACAATTTTCAGACAGTGTAAATTTTACTACAGAGTGCAGAATAAATTACAGCATAAATATCTCTAGGTGGTGCCAAAACTCATTTATGTTCAGCCTCAGATCAAAAGTACACAATTTAATTTAAGATAATACTTAGCATTTTATTGGGGTGAAATTTTAAAACCTCACATTATCATCTAAATACTCTACTCTTTTTAGTCAAAACAATCTGGATGGTGGTTGTTTCATACGGTGTCCTTGTGGTTAGTAACAGCTGGGACAGATCTGTGGGTAATGATGCGGAAACAGCCCCCCAGAGGGACACCCCAGCACTGGTGAGCCTCTCATTTTGCAGTGGATATAACGCTGGGACAGGACTTGGTTCCCCGTGGGGTCGCGTACCTGCGAGCTGAGGAAGCTGCTCCCCAGGACCTGCTGTCCATCTTAAATTGAGCTTTCTTCATGCACCGCTCTGTGGTTCTGCTGAACTTAACTCAAATTTTAACTTTAGTTGGTCAATAATTTTAATAAAGTAAATCATTGCCACACTGATTACCCATGTACCTCTATGCAACAAATAACAAATGTACAAAGCATAGGAAGCTTACTAGCAACTAATTAAACTGTTAAATATATGATGTAAGTATATGTATTTGTCATGCAAAATTTATTAATTACTTTAGTCCTGCTATAAGTACCTTTCACAGCATTATTATAATCCATCTATGGCAATAACCATCTATAACGAGTTTCCTTCTATCAGGCAACACATAATGCACAATGTACATTTACATTTCTTTTGCACACTAAGGTATTTTGCATATTTGTACATTTAGCATATTAGTACATACATGTTTTTGTAATCTGTCATTTGGTGTTAAGCCTACCCTTATGCCGACCTCGTGTCTGTGTGTTCCTGCCATTTATGTGGCTATTGCAACACAGAAATATCGCCTTGGGGATAAATAAAGTAATCTGAATCTGAATCTATCCATCCATTTCCTGTAACCACTTGCCCTGTTCAAGGCAGGGAACAACAAGGATGGGGTGCCAGCCCATCACAGTACATACTCACACGCCATTCATTCACACATGCACACCTATGGGCAATTAGCTTCAGCATGTTTTTGGACTGTGGGGGGGAAACCAAAATACCTGGAGAAAACCCCACAACGACACGGGGAGAACATGCAAACTCCACACATACGCAGCCATGAAGGATTATTATTATGAATATTCAAATTAACACAGCTGTGCATATAATTACTTATAAAGAAAGATAATTATATATACAAGATACTTATCCACAATTCACTGACATTTTCATCTGACTGAAAATTTTGAGAACTGACCGAGAATGGCGACGATCTCGTCATCTTGGATAACCTCCAGGGAGCCGGACACCACAAAGCAGAGGCTGTCCACACTCTCACCCACATGGAAGATGAGGTCCCCAGGGGCAGAGTGCACCGTCTGGAACTCCATGGCCAGTGCCCGCAGGCAGCCGTCGCTGGCCAGCCGGAAGGCAGGGTGCTCCTTGAACACCTTCCTGTTGAGGTGCACGCAGATATCTGCTCTCATGTCTTTCGGGCAGATCTGTAAGACCTGCACGAGGAGAGGACAGCGAATCGTCCATGAGAAGAGCAGCCTCTCAGCCTTGCTGCATGGATCATGCTGGGGTGGACTGCAGACGCACTACTAACTCAATCTCCATGCAGAAAATGGGATTCCTGAGCATCCCCAAATGGATATGCTATAGTCATTTCATGTTCTTTGCTACTTCAGCTCCAAGGTCAATATCAGACTGGGGGGACAATTATTTGATGCAAAGTGGACTCCACAGTTACGAACTGTGAACTTAAAAATGGTTAGTTTCTCATAAATTTAAAAGACATAGATTTTTATTTACACTAATTTGGTCACACTTTACTGGAAGGGGCACCATTAATACAGTATTATGCTGTTACATATGTATTAATTAACCACAATCTAAGTCTTAGTTACAAAGTGATGCTTGTTCATCATTAATGAATTTATTATCATCATTAATGAAGTAGTGACTATATTTGTTCATGATTTGTACTTCAGTAGTAACTGAGTTATTATTAAGTATTTGTGCTCCATCAAGTGTTACCAATAATTGTGTTTAGCAAATGCTTTTGTGTCCAAGTGCGGCCAGGCTGAGCTTCCAATGAAGACCCAGGTACAAGTCTAAGCAGTATTAGAGCTACACAACATCTTAAATCAAAACTCCTGAATTCCTCCGCTAACTTACTACAGATCACTAGGAACAATGGAAAACCAGCCACTAACAGACACTTGTCATCCAGGCAAACCCTCCAAGCAGTTCCAATGTTTTTTGGTTTTTCTGCTCCTCAGTTCTGTAAATTCAAACCTCAAAGCTCCCCAAAGTCCAAAGAGAGACAAAAATGAAGTTGCTATGGGAGAAATGCTAACAAACTGTAATATTAATAGTAGAGAACACTCTAGAATGATTTTTGTATGAGCTTCATTTTATTGCATTGCCAAGGGGAAGGTTGTGTGCATGTACCACATTTGTTGAGGTGCATCAGTGATAACTGTATTTGAAGACCATATTTTATTCATGAGTACTGCACAGCAATCGGTATCTGAATTCAGAATCAATAGGCAGTGACCTAAGTTGACTCAGAGAGGACACTCAGTCATTTTCTCTTCATTCATGCTACAACCACAATCTGCAATACTACTAAATACTACCACACTCAACATATTTACCACAAAAGCTTTTAACAATACTACTACATACTCCAACGCTCAACATATTTAACATATATGCATTTAACGATACTACTAAATACTGCAACATATATTACATAAATCCATTTAACAAAGCTAATAAATGATATAGTTAATATTTAATAAGACTTAACTAAACCCAGAGATATAAAAAAAGAGATATGGGTTGGTGATTGTCACTGCTCTGGAAAGGGTTGTCTGGTAACCATGCTGTGCAGAGTAAGGTAACCTGTAAGTGATGGGGCAATGAGATGTACTTTATTGATCCCCAGAGGGTAATTAGGAACTGATTCAAACAGCAGAAATTCACGTACATGTTAAATCAATACTTGTATTACTAGTATGCAAGTATATTTACACTTATGTGTGTGGCTCAGTGGGCTAAGCCGTGTGCCTGTAATCACAAGGTCGCCGGTTCAAGCCCAGCCTCAGCACGTCTGCGGGTCCTTGAGCAAGGCCCTTAACCCCTAGCTCCCTGGGCGCCCCAACAGGTGGCTGCCCTTCGCGGACAACTTGATCTACTAAGAGCAAGTTGAGGAGGCGTAAAAAGAATTTCCCCACGGGGATTAATAAAGTTTCAATTATTCAATTATTATTATTATGTAAGCATGCACTGGCGAAGACACGGATAATGAACACATATCAAATGGGTTGCTTTCTATGTAATCATAGTCAACATAGATATTAGATAACCTTTGAACAATAAATTGAATAAGAATCTGTTAATGGGAACAATCTTTCCTTGTCCAGAATGAATTGCTGTTGACCTTTACAAGTATGCTACTAAAATATCTCAATAACATTTGCTATAGGAAGGTCTATTGCGTGTAAATCAACAAAGAGAACATGTATGGTTGGGAATGTCTTGGGGTCTCAAAGTACCTTTTCAGTATCTATTCCTCTGGACATGGACCAGGTGGAGACAATGTAGTCCATGACTCTCTCACTTAGGCCCTTGGGCACCTGGTAGAGCTTCAGGAAGTCCCTCACGCTGTTGAGCATCTCGTGGTACCTGTTGGTGTTGGCGTACATCTGCTGGAAGATGGTGGTCACGTTACCAAATATGGTTGCGTACAAGAGCGCTGAAAAAGAAGAAGGACGCACTGGTTAATGTTGCTGAAGCAACAGTTTTCAGCATATTCAAAGCATTTAAAGAAAACTGCAGAAGAAAACAGAAAAGGCAGAAGTGATTCTAGCCAGGATCAAGAAGGTGTTGGAGTACGTCAATATAAACTCAATAGGCAAAATTGCACTTTTCTGCATATCAGGTATGCATAACACAGCTAACAGGTCATTTCATTAGCTTGGCTAGGTGGCGTGTGACTGTCAGTGTGTGTGTGAGCTTGGCTAGGTGGCGTGTGACTGTCAGTGTGTGTGTGAGTTCGGCTAGGTGGCGTGTGACTGTCAGTGTGTGTGTGAGCTCGGCTAGGTGGTATGTCACTGTCAGTGTGTGTGTGAGCTCGGCTAGGTGGCGTGTGACTGTCAGTGTGTGTGTGAGTTCGGCTAGGTGGCGTGTGACTGTCAGTGTGTGTGTGAGTTCAGTTAGGTGGTATGTCAGTCATAGATGTTCAAGTTGACCCATGTAAAAATCTGTTTTACCATTAATTAATATATCCCACAAGAATTCCACTTATGTAATACGCATTCTCATAAGAATAATGAATGAATACTGAGGTTAAATTAAAATGTTTTGTCGGGATTCCACAATAAAGTGGACTCAAATGTGGACAGAGGCAGGAGCTAATAAAATAGCCACCTTTACTAAGAAGCACAAAAATACCACTCCACAAAGGGAGATGGAAAGTAAGGGGAAGAAAGCTCAGAGGACCAGTGGAAAAACCACTCCATGAAGTAAACTATCCTAGAGGAGAAAAACAGGCAGAAATTACACCAATCCACAAACAAGAATTTCAAGACTAGGCAAAGTCAAATGACATGCAGGTCAGGTTAAATAGCAATTTCTATAGGGCACAGATGACTTCTTAAATTCAATAATCCTCTCTTGGAACCCAATGACATCACTTCCTTGGGATTCTGGGAGGATTCCCCAGAACCTCCGTCTTGTTGGCGCCGCCTGCTGCTTGTGTGTGGCGTGACAGCTTTAATATATTTTGCACTGATGTGTAATGAGGCACCAAGTTACCCAAAAATGAACAGGCACAATACTAACCAAGTTATCATAAAAAGATATGAAAATTGTAATTGTCTACAAGAAATCCCACCTCTTTGTGTTTTGTCGGTTACGTGGGAAAACAGGCACTGCTCCAGTATGGTTGATTTGGGTTGACACCTATTAAATGAAACAGCTATGGAATGTGATCTACTTCCTTTCTTTTTCATCAAAGCCCTCAATGATCTCTAAAGTACATGAAGACTGCAGTCCTGTGGAATGTAATTTGAGTAGATGGAATGCGATTGGAGTCCTATAGAATGAATGCGATCACTCAAAATGAATTTGCATTTACTGGTATTTACTTTGTCTCTGAAGGATAGACCAGACCAACACCATGCCAGATCAAGCCTCCCACACCACTACCAAGAAAACCGAGCACCTCAGCCTGCAGACTCCGTAGCACAAGACCTCCAGTCATCCAGTTCCTTTAACTGTTTTACATACTTCAGTAATTCAGTGCCAGTATTGAATGTACAACTTTACTCAGAGAAACATGATTCTCTGTGCCGTTCACCATGGACTATATATCAGCTAAGTGATTTAGAGCTCTCTCTTACGCCAAACAATGCATCAACATCATGGTTAAGGACTATGCACTTCAATCCATTGTTGTGCCTAGCTGATGATGCCATATCATTTAGACTTCAGTGTCAATATCACAATATTCACTGTTTCTTGTGAGGCATGAGAATGAAAGTGGCACTGTCACTGAATCAGCCTGCTCTCAAATGCCTTTTATCCACAGTAACGAAAAACCAGGGAAACTGGGGCTGCCCAGAATTTCAATACATGATTCTGAACATGTGAAATAATGACTTAACCTGCACTGATTATGATTGAGTGCTCATTTATTTTAATTCCTTTATTTTGGCACTTATCTATTACTTATCAATGCAGCAATAACATGATAATATATAATTATAGTGATATGGTCCATCTTCATTATTCAATGGTACAGATCACACCAGCTTATTTAAAGCTAATTACAGGGACAGCTAGATGCCAGACAGCAATGTGTTATAGGGTTCAAAATAAAACATTACGATAATGGGCCCTTATAAAATTACAGCAAGCACTGAGTCATAGAAAACAATATTACCAAAATCAATATGGATACTAAGATATACAATTACAAGATGCTCTGTGTTAATAGAAATAACAATTAACCAATTCCTGGGCAGGACAAAAAAGCTCTTAATTACTCCTAAAGGAGAGATTTATCACACACTTGAACAAAAAGCTAAGGCATGTTCAGAATGCAAGATTAAATTCACCTGTGTATTATGTCCAGTATATCGGCCTTTGAAATATTACTTCTCTTGTTTACTAATGTAGCTATAAGAGTACAGTACCACTCTAAAGTTAGAGCAAGAATTTTCTTGCTCTCTTCTAGAAAGCCTTCCGTTATCGAGTTATCCACAGAAGATACACTGGTAATGCATTCACTCCAACA
This sequence comes from Hyperopisus bebe, assembly GCA_026777045.1. Taxonomy (NCBI): domain Eukaryota; kingdom Metazoa; phylum Chordata; class Actinopteri; order Osteoglossiformes; family Mormyridae; genus Hyperopisus; species Hyperopisus bebe. Next base: position 18,259,452 of record JAODJW010000041.1, read on the forward strand.
GGGACTACACCCTGGAATTCTGCATACTAGCCGCTGTTAGTGGACTACAACCCATCCTGAGTTTGCCTGGCAGAGAAGATACCACCAGTCCAGATCAGTATATTTTGATGGCCATTTCTACAGAAAACCTGGACTAGAAGAGAAGGAGGATAGTTCAAATCTCTTTTTTGACTTCCTTGCCCCACATGCAATTGAATTCCTCTGCTCCTGGAGGAACTTTCCTGCATCATCTGCATATTGCGGAGGAGGCAGATGTCTGTGAGCTAGAGCGCACAATTCAAGACCCAGTTGGGAGTTTGAACACTGGATTAACAGAACCCAGATGCAGTTTACTGTTCCTGACCTGATCTCCCATGAACATGTCTCACCATCCAGATAGACTGCAGTGCAGCAAAGACCTTCATGGATGAGAACTAGCTGACCAACTAGGAGTACCTCAGAGAGCCTTCATCATCTCAAGTTATGGGCTCTGAATACCACTCATTAGACCAAACCCCTTCACCTATAAACCACATTTGCTACATTTTGAAGGTACCCCAATCCTCATAATTGTTTCTTGTAAAGATACACTTGAGCTAGGTCACCCCTGACTACAGCAATACAGCAATACAATCATATCAACCAAGGGAGAACTTATTTGGAGTGTTTTTAAGTGAATAGCCCTCCATTGCTTTCAGGGGACTACCACCACGAAGGTGTTAGAAGAATAAAAGACTGTTCAGTAAAGCCAAATCTCCTGCACCACCTCCTCATGTCCCTTGAAAATGTGCCGTTGACCTCTTCTAGGTCCTTCTCCACCACAGGGCTGCATTAACCCCCTGCACTGACCCAAGCCAGAAGCTATGGACAACTGCATACTGGCTAAAAGAATCTGGGCACCACCTTGTCCAAAACCTCATTCTAAAACTAAGGGTATTAATATGAAGCTGGCCCACACTTAGTTGCTATAATAGCCTCTACTCTTCAGGGAAGCATTTCCATGAGATGTTGGAACATTGCTGGTGGGATTTATTTACATTGGGGTTGGGTATTGATTTTGGGTGATCAGGTCCACTTCATAGTCACTTTACATGCATTTACCAGGACAGCACTGGCAGGGCAGAAATTTGGTGAACTGACTTGTTGGAACAGCGGCGTTTTATGATGGTGCCAGGTTGAAAGTCACAGACCTCTTCTGTAAGACCACCCATTCTGCTGCCATTAGTCACGTTTACAAACCCACACTTTTTTTCGATTTTGAATTAAATCTTGCTGATCGATGGTTTTGAATGTACCAATTACATGAGAGCAAAAAAACGTGATTGTTTACATGTCTCACGTGTCAGGGGTGTTTCTAGCTATTGAAAAAAATCATGGGCTAAGTTTTGTTTACCTGGGCAGTGTTTCCCCTACCATCATATTAGGGGGTCGCCCTGCCCCCCCCCCCCCCCCCCAAGAACACCTCCCGCTCCCCCTTGAAGGTCAAGCTAATTTTATTAAATTTTATTTTCTATATAGTGCCAGATCACAACAGAAGTCATTTAAGGTTACCTTTCCTATAGAACAGGTATATACATTGTCCTTTTATTAAACAAACTAAATAACCTTATGTTATCTTATTTACACAACAGCATGTCATTTTTGTCTCTACACAGTCGCGCGTTTACAATTCTCCTCAGCTCTCAGCATCGCGTATGGTGGAGTTCCGCCCCGATGCGCCCCCACCCCCCACCCCCCACCCCAAAGCTGTAAACCTAGGGGAAACACAGCTAGGGTTTGACTTTTTATATTTTCAAGGAAGACATTGGAGGTAAAATACTTTGGGCAAGGCTTAAAATACAGCTATAGCCCCAAGTGCTTGGACACCCATGCCAAGTACAATCAGATTCGATTCTCTGTGCATGGACACTAGCTCATGTCCAGCATTGCCATGTAGCCAATTTGCATTAAATCCCATATTCCCCAGTCCCCAGTCCTACACATCCCTCTCCTGCTTCCCCGTTCGGTGCACCGCGCCTGGATACGACAGTCAGTGCAGTAGCTTTGTTTATACCAGCATTACCAAAAACTGTGAGTAATGTATTGCAGTACCACATTACTACAGTATGAATGTTTCAGTTCTATTATAATCTTATGGGACCACCATTGTAAATACGGTCCGGCATTGACCGAAACGTTATGTGACGCATGACTGTATTTGCAAAAGCAAAGTGCTGGAAACATAAGACTTCTCCTGACCACAGTAACGGAATCAAAATTTTCAGCGAAGACAGAAAGGACAGGACTTCACACACAGAAAAATTGCATTCTCCTGAAAGCAGCAGTCATCTGCAAGACAAGGGGTCTTTAAAATGAATCTGAACACATTTATTTATTCAGCAGATGTGTTTCCCCAAAGCGTCATGCTCAGAGGCCCCACCATGAAACCTTGTGGCCAACCCTCACATTTGAGTCGGTGACCTTCCCCTCGCAGGCATGGTGTCCTGACCCACTGAGCTACACACCAGCCCAGACCCAACACTCGACATGTGACTAAGCCCCCAGTCTGGATCAGCGTCTCCCTCACATGGACACTCGATTCCAGGCCATCAAACAAAGACCTTGCTTTACACCCTTTCCATGCCCAGCCTCCTTTTTTTCCTCCACACTAAACCCTATTAACCCCAATTTCCTATTTCCCCCATTACTCTGTTAATTTTCCAGAAATAGAAATACAGGTCTCCACGTCTTCCACACAATACCACAAACATTTCTGTTTACCTCATTAATCCATGATGTTACATCACATACGGTAATGAAGCTAAACCTCATTGACCATAAGGTGTCTCTGGCGATATCATGACAGTTGGAAAGGCTAATCGAGCCATATGGTGAGCATGGTAATCAAACTCCCTCCCAGTCTGAATCAGCATATTAGCGCTGCCCCCGCTGAGACTGCCGGTCCCTCCTCAGAGACAGGACTCTCAAGGTCTCTATTAGGCCACACTGTGCAACTGTAATGACAGGTCTAGAGGAGGGTATGTCATCATTAAATGTATCTGTCTCACATTTGAATAATTTCCTATTTAAAGACTGTTTTTTTTTCAGTGTAACTATTAAATAAAAAATCTGAATAACTAATTAATAATCAAATGAATAAATAATGATGTGTTGCATAATGGTCTCTTATCCTGCTGTTCATATTGCAACACTGTAGCATTACAGTGTCGTCATACAGTCACTATTCACTTTATTGGGGACACCCAGCTAATGCCAGGTAGAGGTCATGTTTGCCTCCAGAACAGCTTCAGTGCTGGATGAGTTGAGTGTTCAGAGAAGCCTATCTGCCCCCCTCTGCTGTACTGACCTGATTTACTACTTTCGGTCTTCCTGTTTGCTTTAACAATGGTGATTCTTCAATGACCCCTCATTAAAAAAAAAGTTGTTTTCACCCACGGAAGCGCCCCCGTCTGAACGTTTTACATAAGGGAACACAAATTCTTAATAGTAACTCAATTACCACTGAAGTACAAATCAGGAACAAATATCATCACTACTTGAGATAAAAGATGCGTCATGATTCATTAATGATGAACAAACATAAGATCAGTATGTAACTAAGACAGTTTGCGGTTAATTAATCCATAGGTTATAGCATAATGCTGCATTATTTGTGCCCCTCAAGTAGAGTGTTACCGTTTTTTGTTTATCACACTATTCTCTCTATACTGTATATGCTGCAGTGTGTAGAAATCCCAGGAAGGTGGCTGTTTCTGAGATGCGGAACCAGCATGTCTGACAGCACCAACCA
>JAODJW010000041.1:18297431-18311705 GCA_026777045.1 Hyperopisus bebe
CAGTTTTACCCTCAGACACACGATAACTATATAACTCTCACTATAAACTAGACCAGACGAGCCTTTCGGTTATAGACTGCCAGTTAATATGAAAGAGAATCACGTTCAGATACTGTGAGATCTTCTATTTGAAAAGAACTCTTTAAAAAAATCAAGCTATTCTCCGATCACAGGTGATATGTATGTTATACCTGCTCTTAATACACCATCTGTATGTATTTGGCAAATTTAAAACATCGCGGTTGGTTAATAGGAAGTTTACCTGATACTTTGTATTATTCGGACTGTATACATCTCTTATAAATGATTCAGTTATCCTTAAAATAAAAACCAGGAAATATTTTAAAATAATAATAAAAAATAGACAACGATGAGTGCGAGACTTTTTAAGCATATTACAAGCACGTTCGCGAAATGTGAAGTAGAGACCTGGGAAAAACAGAAAAAAATTACCTAAATGTTAAGGGAACACATCGTTAATAAACACATGACGAAACTGGCTGTTTTCAAAATAATATGATGAATACCAGTGACAGTACCTGGTGCTCACCATGTCAGGTAGCTGTAATTGTTTAATATGAAAGTTAACAGTATGATACCATTGACAATGATATTTATTCCTTGCAGTGTAGGCAACTCTTCCTAACAATCTTGTTCAATGCATCAAAGAGAAATATTTTAATGTAATAATTATGTTATTGAATTGCATGTTTTGTGAGACATTACACTCCGATAGATTAAATGTGCATTTTGTATTTTCTACCATTCATTTGGTTTGTGCATGAGCATGTATGTAGTCCGCACGCGAATCGATTAAAAACTAGATTATTAATCACTGCTCTAATGGTTAATAATTTATAGCGGATGCTTATAAGGTATGTGTTAATTCTTACCGTTTGATCGTCTTACAATGTTCTCTAGAAAAGTATTCTGGGGAGCTACCAATCCTCTCCGTCCTCCTGCCATCCCGACCGGGTCATTCAGTACGTCTGGAAAGTGTCTGAATTGTCCGGATGGTCCCTAAAACTATCCGCAGGGCGCTGCTCCCAACCCGCTGTCTTCATGGTCTCCGTTCAGAGTGGGACTCGGATGTGAGCCTCTCGCCTAGATCAGCCCAAGACCCTACTCCCCCTGTCGAAGAAAACTGGAAACAAGCGAAGGTTGATCCGTCCCTTGATTTTCTGGTTGGGTGGCGAACTGGATCCGATGCCTGCTTTTCGCACATGAATGGGGCTTGGTGTCCATCAGCTGGCAGAAAGCATGAAGTGCAGGCAAAAAATGGAATAAACGTGCTATATTTACCAGCAATACAATACAAAGCATGATTTATTTGGACCAAAAGGAAATTTCTGGGTTGGACGAAATAAATAAACAAAAATAAACTGTCCTGAGAATACCAGGACAAGTGTATGAACAATCGTACTCCCTTGTTGGATTTTATAATTGTTTGATTATACGCTATTAGTTGGCACAAATTCAAAGTACTGCCCGTGTCTGAAATGTACTCGGATGACGTCACCACGCTGAAAGACACATGGGTCATGTCGCGGTAATTCTCATCTGCGGGGCCTGCATGGAAGGGCAATGTTTTTAGAGTAAATAAAGACCGAAGCTTTGATGAAAACTAACTTAAACCTCCAAAAAGACCAAAATTCACCATTTGCAATGTATTGGCAAGAACATAAATTATTGGCAAGAACATAAATTATTTATTTTGCCGAGCTTGTATTTAAATCTGACAGACCGTATGTGGCAAGGCATTAGGGTTCTTTCCTGCAAATCCTTATCAAGGTTAACAGATCTGAAACAGTATGAATATTGTATAATTTTCGTAAACAACAACGAAGCATACATGTTTTTATCTTTTCTATGGGGGGCACGGTGGACCAGTGATTGGCGCTATTCTCTGGGACCAGGGTTTGAGTCTCTGCCCTGGATCTACGTCTAAAGAGTTTTCATCTGGGGTTTCCTGGGTCTCCCCCACCTCAGTTACCAAATTCCAAGTACGTGTGATTAATGGATCCTACATCCGTAAGCTCCAGTCCTCGGCAACCCTGAATAGGACAAGATAGAAAGAGTGTATAGAAAATGGATGGATGGATGGATGGACAGATGGTTTCAACAATATGCCGCCCCGTCCTAAATCTCCGGGATTTACCAATAAAAAGACCAACATCATCCCTCAGGAATAAATAATTCTTAACCAGTCGGATTACAAAAAAAAATGTTTTTTAGAACATAGAACTTTTACTGCGTTTTACAACTAATTATGTGTTACATTTATGATAACCTATATCACCAGTTGAATAAATGGAGACCCAAAGTTGAGCTAAGTCTGCAGCTGGTGTGTTAATTTTACAAACATCCATCCATCCATCCATCCATTTTCCAAACCGCTTATCCTTCTGGGTCGCGGGGGGTCCAGAGCCTATCCCGGAAGCTACGAGCACGAGGCGGGGAACAACCCAGGACGAGGGGCCAGCCCATCGCAGAATTAGACGAACATGTTTAAGCTAACCTGATCATTACCATGGGCAAATTCAGAATTTAAATAGCCTGCGCTAACATCGTGCAGTATGTTGTCATTCTTGTAGTTTTTCAAGACTACGCATACGTATTTATCAATTATTTCGTTTTCAGATTTTAATTTTGTACATAGTTCCAAGTCTCATTTAAATTTTATTTGGTGAATTTGGATTTTAAATTATATCATATCTGGCTGATAAACAAATAAAGATGTCTGGTTCTTATTGATTATACTAAACAGAATTAAGATCCTGTACTTAATTTTTTCCGTAATGCTTAGCCTACATTTGGGTGATTTTAAAGATCAGCCTACCCAAAACCGTTGTCAATATTTTCAACACAGAAGCAAATGGATGTTCTTTGAAAATTACACTAAGCTCCATGTGCCGATTTTGTGATTTGTCACTATTACATTATATATTATTATCACCTGGACAACTAGCCAGTTGCCTACTGGCAATTCGATCTTTGTCACAATTTGGCAACTGTTTCCTGCTGGTTTCTCAAAGAAGTGCGTTGCCTCCATCTGCTGGTAGAAAAATTGTCATTGATTATCTATAATATCTATATACAGAACAGCAACAAAGTGTTTTCTGTCATTATAAACTGTATATAAATTAAGAAACTGCCGAAGTACTGGTGTTTTCTGCCAAAACTTTTGCATACATTACTTGACTGATTAAAATAATATAAGGAGATTAACACGTATATTCACATATATGGGGTGTTCGCATGACCTATTAACTCCCTGGTTAACAAGACTGTTATTATATTTTAAAAGTTGTTAAGGGTTGAGAGTTGCTACTGTAAGTTTTTCAAAGAAAAACTACTGACTTAATGATTTTTAAAATCTTCTATTTTTCTATTTCTACTTTCTAACAGTAAAATTGTTGTTAAAGGCAACATACATTCTATTTTTATTTATTTGCTGAATCACAAAATTTGAATCCAGTCTTGCAAAGTGTTTTCTATTTCAACCGGCTTAAGCTCAGGCCGTAGTTCGACTGCACGGTTGCGACAATTCCTTCCGCTGAAGAAAATAGGGCCTATAACAGTCGATAGATTTAGAGGTATATATTGCTATAAAACTTTCTTTATAAAACAATTCCAATTTACAGGTTTGGTAAACATACGGAAAATTGTGACATGATTCCAAAAGACAAGAATCGATGAAGATGATGGTGGATTAATACTTGACATTTGCTCAGTGACACTACTGCGCAGAACTGGGGTTGGTACAAAACAGCACGGTTACGGAGAAGTACATTGAACGCTTGATTTTTTTTTATTTGAATAAGAAAAACAAATAAATAATTATAAATGCCTGGGATGATGGAAAAGGGTTCTGAATATCTTGGGAAAGGGCGATCAAATGGGACGAAAAGCCCATCCAACGCTTCGAATGGACATTTTTCGGACGATAGTGGCAGCGACGAAGAGCATGGTATAGCCTCGAACTCTGTCTTTTAATTGTAGTTAGTAATTATTTGTTTAAAAATGTATATTTTGTTGGAATAGTTTTTGCATTGTTTTCTATTTATTCTTCTAGACGTTGGAATGCGAGTGGGATCGGAATATCAAGCGACTATTCCTGAATACGATCCTGGTAAAGTATTATCGACTATATCAACCATCTTGCTAGCAGTACAGTACCTGACGCTAGCAAGTGGTAGCCTCGATCTCCGTGTTTAAACCTCAACATTTAATGGTATTTTTTTATAAAAATTTCGACACAATAATAACTATGGACGGTTTATCTGGAAGTTTATAATGTATAAGTTTCGAGCGTTATTTTAATTGTTATATATATATTTAATGACTTCGCGAAAGCTGCTGTTTTTGCTTACTAGCTAGTTTTAGGGTCTCATCGAGATGTTAAAATGCTCCTGGTTTGGTTAATGGATTTTTAATATGTGCATTCATTTGCGTCGAAATAGATACAATGAAACGATGTCTGTAGTTACTAGTAGACAAGCCATCGATCGGCCTCTCCGGTCCCCTTAACTGCGCTGCACGAAAGCATGCAATGCAGCCTTTCCACCCAACTCGTTTCTTCTCCTTTTTGGCCATGATCAAGCTAACTATGGAGATTTTCTTTAAAACAACTCATATGGCGACTTGATCTGCGAAACTTTGACAGTCGATGTCACTCGCGTTTGGTTGCTTTCTGGCGAGAGGCTGAACTACAAAAATGTGTCGCCGCGAAGTGTTAATGGGGCGGGCGAGTTTGCTGCTTGATCGCCGTGCCTCCGCGACATTTTGAAGGCGGTTCAGCTGACCTCCTGTGCCAAGTCGAATAGAGGAACTACAACGTTTTCATTTTCACCTAGGAGCATTATGGGACCAGAAGCGGGGACTGCAGTTAAGCTTAAACGTGGGCATAGATCCCCGAGGACGGCGGCTCGAAAACGAACCTTTCTATAAACTTTTACATTAAACGTCGAGTGTGCTGCGACCTCATAATATATAAATACACAAACGCTTTACGTTCGCGAGCATGCATTCATGGTGAAATGTTTTAAATATGTTTTGAGTATAGATTCCTAACATGCTAATGGATATTTAGAATTTAATATATTGATTAATTATTAGTCTACTATATCATTCATGCGACGTTATATTTTCTGTAAATTACCCGCAAATACCTAAAATCCCCGTTACCGGAGAAATAGCAGGGACCATAAATTTTATTACTGTTTTAGCTTTAGGTATTTGTATTTTTTGTCATGTTAAGCTTGATTTGAAAAGCAGCCCGTACTAAATAGTTTTTGCTTTATTTTTAGGCTTTATAACTTCTACTTTTCATAGAATAGATCCAAAAATGGGGTAAGGGGATTACTGTGAATATTTATCAATTCTCAGTTCATATAAGTTTAATAATTTTTTATTTTCAATTTTCTAAAGGATCTACAAAGTACAGCGAGAAGGACAGCGGAGGGATGCTAGTATGGTCTCCATACCATTCAATTGTTGATACTAAATGTAAGATTCACATTTGCTCTTATTATTTATATAGCTCTTTCACCTTTCTGCTTTGTGTACGCTAACAGTGTTTCCTCTTCACAGTGGATGAATATATTGCCATTGCAAAAGAAAAACATGGATACAATGTTGAGCAGGTTGGCCTTTTATCCATTGATAGTGAATTTCCTGAAAATAATAGCTAGGCCGAAACAGTAATATTGAAATTTTATTAATAGTAAAGCTGTTTTCCGTAATGAAACCCACACCTTTGACACTCTGGTGCCCTCTGCAGGCTCTGGGGATGCTGTTCTGGCACAAGCATAACATAGAGAAGTCGCTGGCGGACCTGCCCAACTTCACTCCCTTCCCTGATGAATGGACTGTGGAAGACAAAGTCTTATTTGAGCAGGCCTTTAGTTTTCATGGCAAAAGCTTTCACAGGATTCAACAAATGGTAACTAGCCACCTAGGATCTATTGTGCATCATTTCTGAAACGTGATGTGTTGCCTTTACATAATTACCTTCACTTGTAGTTAGATCTGTGCAAATTTCTGTGTGATGTATTTTTAGTACTATCTATTTCTAATAATGTACCAATTATTGTCTTTCGCTAGCTGCCAGATAAGTCTATTTCCAGTCTAGTGAAGTACTACTACTCGTGGAAAAAGACCCGTTCCAGGACAAGTTTGATGGACAGACAAGCAAGAAAACTGGCAAATAGGAGTAACCAAGATGAAAGGTAATACTCCAGTACCTGGCGGCACAAGAACCCTTGCACCTGATTTCCATAAAACGTAATAAATCACTCTCCATGATAGCGATGAAGAAATGGAAGAGGCGAATCCTATTGAAGCAAATGACAGTGATTATGACCCCACCAAGGAGACGAAAAAAGAGGTAACTCTCCTCAAAAGTGTCTTTAATTTACTTTAAAAATTAATTCAAATTAATTGCAGTCAGAATTTGAACGAGCAGATCTTTCGGAATTTTGATATGACTTTCCAGCCGTTTTTTTGCCTTGTGCTGGTTCAACTTCAGGAAGATATCTAGAGATCTGTGTTGCTGTTCTTCAGCAGTCTGTTCATGCACATGTCTGCTGTCCTCCAAAGACCCATTCTGAGCCACCGACCCCAACCACAAAGATCGGAATGGGCAGGCGAGAGCACCAAACCCTGCAGCACCGCCATCACTCACAGCGCTCCAAGTGCCGGCCTCCCAAGGGCATGTACCTCACTCAGGAGGATGTGGTGGCTGTGTCCTGTAGCTCCACAGCTGCCAATACCGTCCTCAGGCAGCTGGACATGGAACTGGTGTCCTTAAAGCGACAGGTATCACATTTTACCATTCTGGTGCAGAAATCTCACTCTGCTTTGCACCAGTGAAATCTCAATGCTGGACCAAATGGTCATCAAAGTAAATGCCTTCTAGATGTGTTTGTGGTAACATCTAAAAAGTTAGGATTTAAAGTTATATGTCCAAAACTGTGTCAGGAAGTCGTACTTAATATATTTCTGTTGTTGACTTGGATGGATATGCTTTAACCTTTCAGATATTTCATTCTTTTAGTATTAATGTATAGCGGTACCAGATCTATTTCATTTTGTGACTTGTGTTTGTTTTTTTCAGGTCCAAAATGCAAAACAGCTGAACAGCATTCTCAAACAGAAGATGGAATCTGGTATAGATGATTACAGATTGCCCGAGGTAGTAATGACCACCTGCTGTTGTGGATCTGATTCTGAAACTATGAATGCACAATCACCCAAAACGATAGGTGGATTAACTGCTTAAAGTTTATATGCCTGGGAGCAAATGTTCTGGTAGTTATTAATATGCTAATATATACCGTGTACTAATATTTTCAGTGTACTAATATGTATGTCTTTCATGTAGTGCAACCAGAAAATTAATGCACGCTGGACAACAGACGAACAGCTTCTTGCCGTTCAAGGTAATTGTCACTTTTCCTTTAGTGAATAGCTTATATATATGACATCTGTCTGTAGTTATCGTAAGGGTGATTTGCAATTAGTGCATTTGGGAGACCATCTCTGAATATCCCTGCAATGTGCTTCGTCCCCAGGTGTCCGGAAATATGGGAAAGACTTTCAAGCTATCGCCGACGTTATTGGTAATAAAACCGTAGGGCAGGTAAAGAACTTCTTTGTCAACTACCGTCGTCGATTTAACTTGGAGGAGGTGCTGCAGGAGTGGGAGGCGGAGCAGGGAACGCGCGCCCCCAACGGCGACGCCGCAACCTCGGGGGAGGAGGGCAAAAACAGCTCCAACACTCCGACGTCAGGGAAGAGTACAGATGAAGAGGAAGAGGAGGTTGTGGACCGTTCTTCTTACCCTTAAAACCCTTGTGAATTAACAGCCATAGATGGTCTGTAGCTGATATCATATGGTTTTGAGTCACCTATATTATTAGACTCTGTTCATATAAATTGTAATATATTTAGGTTACATTATACTTTTTGAATTTTATTTTGTTTTTTTAAGCAGGGAGTGTATTCCTCGTCCATGTGGCAGTTGTTACTTGTTTATGATTTAAAGCAACCTATAATACTGATTGATTATTATTATTACTATTATTATTATTATTTTAATCGCAAATTTTTTATCTCATCCCCCAACATTGCTTTACATTACAATGGCAGAATTAGGTTTGCAGTTCCTTGATTTCCAGAGCTCATTTGTTGTTTGCTCAGTTATAAATGTGTTGCAGTCATATATGGCAAATTGTACACGTTTTTTTTTGTTTTGTTTTTTTGTTTGTTTATTTGTTTTCTTTGACCTGCATTTCAAGAGGATGGTAGCAAGCAGCTTCGCTATGAGTGTAAACGCCTTGAATTGTTAATGGCTTCCAACAACATCCTTTTGGGTGCCATAACTCTATGTAGATCAGTTTTTAAAAACTATGCGCTACCAGTTAGACCAAAAAAATGTAACAGTTGAACGGTGCGTTGTGCCAAAATAAAATAAACTATATTAAACGACCTCGATCCTGTTAGTTTCTGTTATACTCTGATGAAGCCACAATCTGGCAAAACGTTTGTTTAACTCCGGGCAACTCGTGCCTCAGTGTTATTAATAAATTCTTGATTTATTTCTAACAATTTCTATTGCTTTATTGAGTGTGAACCGATTTCTCTAATTTTCCTGTAGCAACAAAAGCAGATTTAGCTTAAAAATATGAAAGGGTTACAGTAATCTTTTCTTTTTCACCTCATTATCTGACATTGTTTAACCCACTGCTTGATGTTGACGTGAGTTAATCAGTCAGGTGATCTGATGAGAAGCAAATGCGAACTAACCAAGTGTCTCCTCCAGGGCCAGATGACCCCAGCGTCAGGCCCATCCCCCGTGGCTCAGGCCTCGCTGGCCCCGCCTCCAGCCACCAGCACGGCGTCCCTGAACCAGCCTCCTCCCCTGCTGCGGCCTGGCCTGCCCAGCACTCCCGCCCTGCACCGCCAGCCTCCGCCGCTCCAGCAGCAGGCCCGATTCCTCCGGCCGGCACTCAACCAGCCACCCCCCCTCATCCGGCCCTCCAACCCCATGCCCCCCCGCCTCAATCCCCGCCCCTCCTTGGCGTCAGTTGCTGGCCAGCAGCCCCCGACCCTGATCGGCATCCAGACGGAGACGCAGTCGTCGTCCTTGCACTGAGAACGTGTTGTTTACAAGAGAATGTTACCTCTTTACAAGAGAACGTTATCCCCCCCTCCCCCCCTAAAAAAAAGCTTACATTGTTTGGTGTCACTATTGTTTGTTGTAAGCAGGTCAAGTTTTTTGTACATAAGTACAGTCTTAACGTTTATTATGTAAACTCTGTAATCCGGTACATGTTATTTGTGGCTTTGTATTTATTTCCAAACTGTTTAATTATAGATTATGATGTGTGACTGAAAACATAACAGCAGTTCAAAAAATGTCCCTCAGTCACCCCAGGGGGATATTGGTGATGCCCGTTGTTATATAACTGCCGAAAGAAAGTACCAAAATATTTACAAAGAATCAAAAGTTTAAAAATTAAGCTAATGGTAGTTTAGAAGTTAAGGATATTGTTTTGTTATGTGTCTTTCAACAATCCTTTTATTGTTTTTGTTCTCAAGTTTTGTTCAAATTTTATGAAGCACATTAGTTCTGTCTTGTATGTAAATATTCGGTTATTTATTTTATACCTGGTGCTATGGACTCCTGACTAATTTGTGTGGAATAGTTGTTGCCATAAAAGTGCTCTTAATTAGTGAGAAGCATTTTTTTTTACTATAATTTTGTAATTCTGTTTAGCACATTACAGAAATTGAGATATGATTATGGATTTTTTTTTTTGGTTGTTGAAAAAAATCTCGTGGATTTGTAAATTAATCAGTTTACTTTTTTAATCTTTTCCTCTTTTAATGTGAACGAAAATGGTATGTACATTTCATTTGGATCCTTTTATTTCTTTATGTTACCTTGCGAATATCCCAATTAATTGGTAACCACCACTGACACACTGAAGTAGTTTTATTTGTTTTATTGTTAGGCTTTGGAGTGTGAACGGTAAAACGGAACAGAACTCCATATAGGCTTATCCGAACTTACTAAAGTCTGTTACCGCTGTTGTAAAGTATTTTCCCTGCATGGCGCCGAAAATACCGTTATCGTTGAAAACACGATGGCGGACTGGGAATATGGCCTGCCCGAGAGAAGAGGGGTTCTAACTCTCCAGAACTGTACTTTATTAAGACAAACACCTGAGTACAATCTCAGGTGAATATTTATAATTGGTTGCTTTAAAAAGGATCTTGTGGGTTAGCTTATGGTACTTATAGCATTATTGTCCTCTTGAAACACTGAACACGTATGTAATCGTAAACCCGCAGGCTGCTGGGACTTTTACAGTACACGCCATCCTGCCTTAACTATACTGCATGACATTGCAAACATATCCTTGTCGTCTAAATAATTAGTAAATGTGAACTGCATGCTTAGATGGAATAAGGCAAATGTAGCTTTTCCAGATGATTGTCTTATATACCAACCTATTGAAAGTTAGTCCTCTTGTGTACATTTTGATCTTCCATCTTTCTATCAGCCCTTCGTTCATTACAATATTAAAATACAGCATTCAGCGTGCTTGTGCAGTTACTGGGTTTGGACTGTTGACTTTTTAATGCAGCTTTGTTTTACGCAGTATTACCGCAGGTGTACAGAATACTCAAATGGCAGAATGATAATTTTGCCATTTGAAAATGAAACCTCGGACATTGAATACACGAGACATACTGATCAGATAATGGAAATTAAAGATATTGCCAGCATTAAAACGTGTAAGGCAATCTGCATTGTATTTTATGTTTGTAGGGGTCTTTCATATTTTGTTAATATCATGTCGAAACGCTAGCTTTTATTGTATCACTGCAGATGTCAGTAATAGGATGATATACGGTATGATTTTGTAAGATAAAATATAGATATTTAAAAGTGTCTTTTACGTAAGTAGCTTGTGATTCAGTTCAAAACATAACTATAAATCAGAGCAATTAGACGTGAAGTACAAAATGCAATTTCTGAAGAGGTTATACCATGTATAGTGGACGCGCATTTGCTGCCTTGTATACCAGCAGTGTATACGATATCGACAAATCCCAATCATCTGCATGTATTGACATGCTATTGTTTAATATTTTTAATTGTGGTTATGTTCTTCCCATGCAACTTGTGGATAAGAAGCATTAAATTCGGGAGTAATTTGTGCCGCTGGTCTGCTGTATTATTTTTCCGTCTTATTCGTAATTCTGTTTGGTTTTGCTCTTGTTAGTAGCCGATGTGAATATAATCGCCCATACATTTGCAGTGAACACTTTCTGCATGCCCCACATAGTCACTACAGGTCGAAAAAGTTTTACCAGAAACCCTTAAAAAGCCCTTTAGGTGACTGCGATCACATCCGTCTCAGTTAAGTGTTGCTTTTGAGCTGCTGCAAATCTGAGTATGTTTTTTCTCTCTCCACTTTAATGGGGGAAGCAAAGAGACATTTTATAGCCTACTGACCAGGGATGACTAGTGTCCCGAATAACGAAAAAGATAACGAACCTCTTAGCGTCACGAAGCTTTAGTGAATCCCACCCCAGTTATAGCTGATATACTGGTTTTAACGTCGTATGCGTACTACTCTTAATTATTAATTTGTTAGCGTAACATTGTGTACTTCAACGCTCCTCCATTTTTTACAAAATAAAAAGTTTGTAAATTAAACATTACAATTACCTAGCTTAATAAGAAAACTAACATCAACCCATTGTTTTATTTTTGTTTTGAAAATGATCACTTACTTTCCTTGATACTCTAGCATTACATTATTTATTACGCTTAGTTGAGGGAAAAGTGCATATTTTATATCGGATGAACGTTAAGGAGGAGGCGTGGTACAGGTTGATAAATCAGTCTTTCGGTTGTGTCATAGTGAACGTTACATTTATATTATAACATTATTACATTTTACTCATATTTAAAGTAACCTTGGGTATTGAACCCATTCTTTTGCTCCGCTATTAATTTTATACACCTTTTCCCGCTGTAGATAACGGCGCAGCGTTGGGTCAATACACTGCAAGCCGTGATGTATATATTAACCAAGAATGCTCAACATAATTCTTCTGTTTTTAGATATAACTACCTGTATCATATAATGGAGCACATATCTGAGCGATTCATGCTGACTTGTGTCCCTTGAAGTAAATTGGTTTTATTAGTCTTCCCCTGTAACGCAGCCGCGTCTTATTCTTATCACTTCGTGCATGTCTTGCTTTTGCACACCAGACTTCCTCACTTTTTCCGCTCCATCTGTACTTGTGAGCGCAGTTTGCTCCGGCTGCCGGTGTTTCTGACAGTCGTTCAGCGCTCCCGTACCCGGCGTCCGCAGCCCTCCGTGGGATATGCGCAGGATATTGGATAAAAATCAGGTTTTACGTCGCAGGATTTACATTTCAGTGAAACTAGGTATGTCTACTGCGATCGGCGCTGTAACTTCTTTTACAAGGCGTGTAAATCATGTCGCGCACTGTAAAAAACGAAAGTACATTTGTTCACCCAATCAGGCATTATTTTGAACCCCAGTCCTCGGATACGATTTCTTTTATCAAAATTTTACATGTCTGATATTGTTAAGGAGTTGCAGTTTTTTTTAAAGAGCATTATTGAAATAATAACGCAGTATAGCAAAACAGCGCACCGAGATGGTCATGCAACCGCGGGGATTTCCCAGTGCTTGAACTGCACATGCTTTTGGTTGGGTATATATCTCTGAATGTCTTTGGCAATGCAAAGGCTTTCTTAAAGCCCAGTAAAAGATACGTTTATTTTCGATTTTAATACAATACCCGCTAATGTAACCAGCATCAGTTTGAAACCGTTGATTTTAAACTGAAATCGGCCAAAACTTGCAAGTTGGAATTCTCATATATACGGTGACGATGAGCAGATGCAGTTTGTGTCTCGTGTAAAATTTTGATTCGTGGCCTTTAATACGGCCTGAATAAATATGTGCAGGATTGGGCAGCATCTGCCCTGACACCGTGCGTCCTTAAACACGGTCGCTTTCACAGTGACTCGAGGGGTAATTCAGAAGTTTTATGAAGAGTAGAGCATACTGTAGGTGTGTAATATTTTCAGCATTCATTGAATCATTTGAAGCGTTGGAAGACAGCGGTAAAGTTTTATTTTTAGTCACTAGAGATTACATCGTGAAAATGAACTTTAAATCAAGTATAACTCAAAAGTATAATCAATAGTTGGTGCTCACGTCATGATAGTGTACGTATGTATTTTTGACAGTCCCCAACCCCCCCCCCCCAGCTGTAATTACAGGGGTTACAATACACGTTTTAGAAAAACTTTCAGAAAACGTATTCAGAACTTCGTATGACTACACTGAGAACGACATGATGGTAGCCTTTGTTGTATTTATCGTGTGTTGTTGGCATGTATCTTTCCCGGCTCCGGGCTGGACATTTGTAATCGCCAGTAATAGAAACGTTACCATTCGCTTCATGAACTTGTTTGCCTCATGTGTCGCAGTTTAAAGGTGCTGGTTTCTCCATGTCTCTGTACCTGCAGGGCAGGATGTCCTGTCATATTCCCCTCATTTTTTTTTCATTTCTTTCGGGGTCCTTGAGAGCCAATTTAGCATGTGGCTAATCGATGGGGCTGTTTGTGTTTCTCTCTACACTTTTTCTTTTGAAAACGCTATTGAGCTGTATGATGTGGAATAGCGCAGGTGCACTGCACGTTAAGGCGAGCTGTCTATCTGATACCTCCCTTTCCTGTCTGTGGCTTTGTGGTGTAGAATGAGCACGTTACAGAGGTATATTTCTGCAGTTCCGGCAGTTCTGGTAGCGTTTTGGTCAGAGATGCCGTTAGTCTGTCATCCTGTAGCAGTGCACAGCATTGGAGACCCCACGCGGATGATGGGATGGGATGTCTTTAATGTGGAATCAGGCAGGTGGTTTGGTTATCTGTGAGGTGATGATTGGCAGCTGGATGGGCAGGGCCATCTCAGAACCCCTGGTCAGATCTCTGTTGCAGATCCAATGTAATACTTACCAGTGTTTTTTCCACTATCAGAAAATCTTACAGTCTTGTGGGGATGGGTCCCTCTCATGGTGTTTTTCATATTTTTTAAAGTATTCAATTTTTTTCTTGCTCTTTCTTTGAACATATATGTGAAGTACGACAGGACACTCTGTCCCCAGGCAGCAATTACTGTCACCTCAGACAGGAGTCTCCGTCCTCAGATA
>JAODJW010000041.1:18326378-18344743 GCA_026777045.1 Hyperopisus bebe
TTATCCCCTATCTGAGGACAACTGATTTTGTAGGCAATGGGCCAGCATATAATCATTAAATTAATAAAAAATAAAAATAAGCCTATAAAAGAACCCTACATGTGCGGAAAGGACCCCCTAATTATAACCTTGGTTCTTTTTATTCAGGGAAATGGTATTAATTTCCAACAGAATGAGCTCTTTCCTTAGTGGGACATGTTTTTGCCAAAGTTTCAAGACTCGGTGCCTCGTCAGGGGTCACAGTGGCCTAGAGCCCAGTCCAGGCAGCATACAGGGACACCCAGAGCAGGATGCCAGGTCATCTCAGTGCACCTGTACACTCACACTCTGTGGCCAAGTTAATGACAGCAGTTAGCTTAACTGCTTGTCTTTGGACCAGGAGAGGACACCAGAGTAGCCAAAGGGAACCCTCATGACAAAAGGAGAACACTGAAACTAAGACAGGGTTTGGACCCTCAGTCCTGGTTGTGTGGAACAACAGTGCTACCCACTGATGGACCATAATGCCATAACCACTCTGAACTAACCGGACATGGATAGTTCAGGTCCAGTAATTAAAAATCCAGACCAAGATTTTGTTTCAACCAAGTTTAGTCACCGTCACAGAGAACTCAACTGGTTGGTTGGAACAATATCTTGGTCTGAATTTTTACTTTCTGGATCTGAACTATCTAGCTCTGGAACTAATTGTTGGTAAAGCACTTTTCAGCCCTCAGTCAGCTAGATGGCGAATTCCCCGGCCATCTGTATTCCCTGGAGGAACTGAAGGACAGGAAGCTGGCAGAAGGACCGGTGATGCCATCTTCCTTCCTGATGAGGACTGGAGCTGCGAGGGATTGGCCTGATTCGCGGGCGGTGTGGTCAGTACCAGTCAAGCAAAATCAAAACCCTTCAAGACATTGTGACTGGAGTTTTCTTGATGAGTCAAAGCCTTGTTTTCAGCTTTGGGGAAGTTTCGAAGCTCCACTGAGGTTGTTATTGTGAGGAACGTGTCTCCCTCAGGGTCGCCAAAGATGACAGTTTGGTTGTGCGGATTAACTTTGAAGACCACCTTCGGCTTGTCTCCGAGCACAGTGACTCAAACATTAAAAAGGCGTTTGAAACTGTGTGCATCAACCTCCAAAGAGTGAGTTCATTTTGGTTTTAATAATAATTCCAGTAAAATTTGTGCTTAACGTGGGTGCCGGTATTCCTCTTATTATTCAGTAACAGCTGCCGGTACTCCACTAGTTATTCAACACCAGGTGCCAGTACTCTCCTTGTTATACAGCACCAGGTACCGGTATTCACCTTGTTATTCAGTACCAGGTGTCTGTACTCCCCTTGTTTTTCAGTCCCAGGTGATGGTACTCACCTTGTTATTCAGTGCCAGATGCCAGTACTCACCTTGTTATTCAGTACCAGTTGCCGATATTCACCTTGTTATTTAGTATCAGGTGCCATACTCCTCTTGTTATTCAGCACCAACAGATATTGAGAGGTGCCACTAAAGAGAAAACCAAAGAGGTGCTCGTACGGTGACCGGTGAGTACTGGCCCACTTCAAGTACCGGGTCAAATTAATATTAGTAGCAACTTTTCAAACTTACTGATAAATGCTTATTATTTGAAAGTTTTCATTATGTAAGTCTGGGAGTTTTATGAATATTTTATCAATATCTGGAAAAACAAGGATTAAAAAACAAACAAAACCAAATCTGAAAACTTTTGCAGCATCATCTGAAGGTACTTCTTCTGAAACAAAGCAGTAATCTAACTTCTGTCTTGTAGCCCCAAGGTCATTAAAATAAAACGTACTGCAGAAAGTGTATTCCTTTCTTCACTTGAAATGCAGCTGGAGGTGATTTACAAGCAGATGAGACATGAGTTCATATGGAAGGAGCAATTAGGCTGGGTGGTGAGCTCTCCAGCAGAAGTGGGAACAGGACTGAGGGCCAGCGTCCAGGTGAAGCTGCAGCATATGGCCCGACACAAGCGCCTGGAGGACATATTGGAAAGACTGCGCCTCCGCATGGACACCACTGGTATTGCAACTCATTTTATAATAGTCTTCTAAAGGTGGCTGCATACTTCGAACCATGTCCGGACTGCGTGTGTTGTGTAGCCAATCGCAGATCAGAACAGATGAAAAAGTTTGCTTCAGGGACCCTACACAGGCACCAACGAAACAGTGATCACTGCGGTGATCACCCATTATATGACGTTGTATTGCAAAAACGATATTGATTCCATCGATTTTGTGTGAAGCATGCAGCTACCATAACATTGCAGCAGCCCTAAAAAATTATTACATTCCAATTTGATGGAAGAATGATTTTACCATAGACAGTAATCCCCATGGTTTCAGTTACCTGTGGCTTTACTGCGGTCTGAAAAAAGAGGTAAAATGTGTAACTGTTTTTTCATAGTTTTCTTCATCCTTTGGGGTTGTAACAGCATGATGAATGCTCCTTCATCCCTTAAACTATGATATTTTTTACATTGTTCTATCGTCTCCTGAGAATTAGGCTAAAACATCAATCCCTTTTCATTCAAGAGTGTACCATACTGTACAGTGACATACAGTATATTTTATTTACTGTATTTAATGTTAGTAATGTCTTATTGTACATAATTTATCAATTACCATATGTAAGTAGATGAAAATCACATTATATATGGAATCTGTGGATAGTTAGCAATTACCTGTAGGTTATGGAACGTATCACCTCTGGATACAGTGGAACTACGGTAATTGTGTCTGATTTTCTCTATTTCTCATTATTATTAATCCTGATTTATTTAAACAAGCTTTTTCATGTAAAATGTTATAATTTTCCATTACAGATTCAGAGTTCTTGGCATATTAACATGGAAACATTATGAATAGAGTCCTGTTTGTAAACCCCCCTCCCCATGCAGAGTCCAGCGGGGTGTACAGGGTGATGAATGCTCACACCATCGGCCTGACAGAGGTGCAGATCATGCAGCTGTTGGTGGATGGAGTTAAGCTACTGATTGAGATGGAAAAGGCACTGAAGGATCCGGAGGGGGGCATTGAGCACTTGGTCCCAACTCACAAGTAGAGAGCACGTTGTTCTCAGAAAGTGTGATCGATGCCAAGGATCAATAAAGTGTCTGAAATAGAAACTGTATTCCATTTACACATTTCACTTTAAATGTGAACCAGTGGACTCTTGGTTTCTCCCCCATGTGGATAGATGTGTGAACTGCACGTTGAGTACATGGTCCAAACCTTTTTGTTGCCTGTTGAAATGACGCAATATGCAGTGTTAGCTGCAGGTGGCTTTTCGTACAGCTGAATACTGACATAAATCATGTAACTTGCTGACAGACGGGAAAGTGACGTGTCCTGTGACAATGTCGATTCCATCGCTTTTGTGTGAAGCATGCAGCCACCTTCATACTGCAGAAACCCTACAGAATTATTTCACTACAGCTCCCTGGTCCCCACAACCCCCCAACCATGCTCTACCCAAAGTTATGCCCTTGATTACGTTACAATCTCCTGTGACCTTGTAGGTCTATACTACGGGCATATGCGTAAACGCATCCCTTTTATTTTATTTCCAATAACCACTAATGCAACACAGGGTTACAATGAGCCTGGGCCCATTGCAGGGCGCACAGCACAAGGGATACAAGGGAGGACTTGTCTGCCAATTTCAAGGTGCACACACTCACGCATCGTGGCATATTTACCCACAATAGCTCACCAAATTGCATTTCTTCAGAAATCGAGAGGAAATAACAGACAAGAGAGCATGCAAACTGCGCATGAGTGCTGTGGAATGTAGAAGGGATTCGTCACATACTTAAAAGGATGCCGCCATGTTCGCATTGTGTCACTCCACAATGGTAGAAGATGCAAAATGATTTTGACACAGCAGACTCACATACAGTGCAAATAAACGTATGCTTATTTGCAATTTTTACCTATGAATTGCAGGTTTTAACTGACCATAAACAGCATGTAACTTTTGATAATATTGTGAAGCAGGACCTGTGTTATAAATCTGCATACATAGGTATACAAACGCTCTACTTACGGCCGTTCGTGACTTGAAATGTTCATAAGTCATTATTCAACATTATTTTAAGGGTATACGCAAGTACAAAGACCTAGGATGCTGGGAGTACGCACGCTACACTGCTGCGCGGCGGGAGTAGCGGCCAGAAGTCGTACTAGGCGGAATTGGTGCGCAGAAAAAAATTAATGTTGCGGACAAGAAACGGGAGCCCAACGAATATGATTTGGACTTACAGTCCTTTTCGTTCATACATCTGAAAGTTCGTAAGTAGAGGAGCGTCTGTACATGTTTGCTACTGTTTTGCCATGTCATCTTCATGATGCCTTTGCTCCTGGGAAGATGTGTCAGCTCTGGAGTCATCAAATCTCTGGTTTGTTTGATTATACTGGTCTACAAGGATTTTGTTTCCTTTATATTTTTTGGTGTGCCAGATAGATTTTGCAATGCTGATCACAGAAATAACTTCAAAATTTTCACATCACGCAAGGTTTTGAAAAATGGCCAAACGGGCATTTCATATACCAAAAATCTGAGAATAAAACACATATGGGTTGTTTTTCATGAACTTTTTAATGTTGATTTAAGAAACGCACTCAGAATTTTGCTCTCACCCATAGTTTACAGTGATGTCCTTTTTAGACTATATTGATAGTATATTATTACTTATGAAGAATGTATGGGCATATTTCAGAGTAATTTAGGAAAATAGAAAAAATATTTTAATTTTATTTCTGAACACTTTTAGAACTTTAAAGAAGGGCACAAAGTACTATAAGTGTGTTTTGTCATAGTTTACAGGCTGTACCATGTTTGAACATGTAGAGATAAGGTCCTGCTCTCTCTCTTTTATGGAAAAATGATATCAAGGCAAGTGGAGCCCCAGTATGCTGGCTGACTTCTGCGGGACCCTTAGGAGGGATGTTTCTGAGGCCAAGTACAGCAGAAAGTCACACACTTCTACCTTTAAGATGAGTTACTTCCACCATGAACATATACTGTAAATATGTGTTTAGCGTAAGGTTTAATTGTCACTCAGAATCCTTCATGATGGGTAAATTCTGATTTGAATTCAGGAGAAACAATACTGTAAGATTCACCTATTTTGATTTGTGTAATTTGTGTTACTGATCAAATGTGGTGCTTGTGAGAAATGTAAGAAACATGCCACAGCTTTAACATTGTCGGTAGGTGACATCACATCTGGGGAAAACAAAAAAAAACACAAAGATTAAAACAAAAGCAACAGTACAGGGTCGCCAGAAGATGTTTTCTGTTTTTATTGGTGATCCCTTCTTAAAATTTTTAAATATTTCCCTTTTCTGTTTATTATCTGTTATCAAAATAACCAAAATGACTGTATTGTCTCTTAAAAATGTGCCCTCTGCTGGTGCAGTAGTGGGTCTGGATGTTTTGTTTTTAAGAACTATTTTTGATTCCTGCTATTTTTAAATGTCATCATCTTGAGAAATGACTGGGCTGCCATAGTTGGTCTTCAAACCACCATTTTGATGTTACTTGCATGCATGAAAATATTTTTTCTCAAGAAATTTAGTTTTTGTCTTTGAATGAATTAATTTTGCACCCCTCTTCTCCCCATAATTGTGCGTTTCTTAGATCCTCTGCTTTTCCTGCTCAGTCAATGGCTGTTTAGATGAATTTTGCTGTAATTCTGTTGTCCCTCACACCCTGCCTTGCATGGGATGACTGGGATTTAGATCATTCTCATGAGAAGGGTCAAGACTCCATGCCCATGATCGGAACGTCAGCAATCCCACGGCTGGCAGAGGCTCCTCCGCAAGACCCCTAACCCTATAAACTTCAGGAATACTGCCTGAACCTATTTTTTGATACTCACTAATAAATTTATTTGCTAAATAAATTAATGTAAATATACCGTTTCACTCACTGTTCAGCAATACACTGCATATTAGTGGACAATAGTGGGCATTACAATGCCTGCATGGTGTTACACTGATCACAATTATATGAGCTAAGCATTTCATTCATTAATTCTCTCTCTTTATAGTTAATTTAGTGCCATACTACTAAAAGATCAAACAATACTACAGTGAGTATGAGACATTTATCACTGTTTACCCTATTTGGGGAGGGAGCTGTTCTAGAAGCTACGAGCACAAGGCAGGGAAGCAACACAGGATGAGGTGCCAACCTATGGCAAGGCACACAGACATATATGCAGTGTGGTACCTCAGCATGTTTTTTTTGTATTTTTGGACTGTGGGGGGAAACCAGTTGAAATACCACATCGATATAGGGGGAGAACATGCAAACTCCACACACATGTAGCCATGGCGGAGAATCAAACCCAGGTCCCAGAGATGAGTGGGAACAGCACTATTCACTGCACCACCCAGCCACCACACTGCCCATCTAAAACACACAATATTAATTAAATAAATTCATTTA
This sequence comes from Hyperopisus bebe, assembly GCA_026777045.1. Taxonomy (NCBI): domain Eukaryota; kingdom Metazoa; phylum Chordata; class Actinopteri; order Osteoglossiformes; family Mormyridae; genus Hyperopisus; species Hyperopisus bebe. Next base: position 18,332,836 of record JAODJW010000041.1, read on the forward strand.
AAATAACTTATTTCAGATAATCTGTTTAGATTACACAGAATCTGAAATACCCCCTGGAAACCATCTGAAACCCAATGCCTTGACAGTAGTTTTTCAATTTTAACATGGAAAATGCGGCAGTGCGATTCTCCATTCTTAAGTAAATAACAAATGGGACATTCGAAGGAGGTTCCTTTCAAGTAAGTTTTAATATTGTGCACTGGAGAGAACCCAGATGACTTGCACCACTTTTGCTTCAGAGAACTTTTGTGGGGAGTAGGGATGGGGGGGGGGCACATTTTCTGAAACCTTCTCCCTTTCATTCTGAGCCTCATAATCCTGCTAAGGCAACGAAATGAGCGTCCAATCAGCTGCCATCAGAAGAAGGGACTACACACCATTACACCGCACACACAGTCCTCTGTGGTATCCCATAATGCCACTGGGGGAAGGCAGCACAGGCGAAAGCTTCCCAATAAAATGCTTCCAGAGATGATCGTGGTGCCAAAAAAATGTCCTTTAAACTGTTATGCATATGAAAATGAAAAGAACAAAAACAAGTCAAGGTTTTCCTCAGTATTACAAGAATCTACGAGAAGGGACTGTGTGGCATCCTCACAGCAGTACAACATAGAATAACCATTGCACAATTAACCTACTGGTTAATGTAGTACAAAATAAGTACAAACGGACCAGCACTAGTGGTTCAGCTGTAATTTTCACAATTGGGAAAACAAAATAATAAAGGCAAGCTCAAAAGGCAATTGCCTCCAGTTTACAAAGCAGCACATCACGGGCATGATTTCGTGGAATAAATACAATCAGTCTCCTAAATATTTCGACGCGAATGACGGGAAAACAATTCAGGGGAACTTTGCAAAACAGCCGGTAGAGCAAGCCTAAGAGCAAGGGCAGTATTTCAGGGAAAGCCAGACACAATCAGGGCTCCACAGTAATAGCTGTAGCATTTTCCCACAATCCTCAACGGCTGAGTTATTATAATGCCCCATCCACCAATTCTCAGGATGAATAAATTAATAAATTTGTGTTTTTTAAACCTATACAGCTGTTGAGAGGCTATATTTCTTTCTTTAGCCAACACACACAACGGAAAAAGATAAAAGAGAAAGTTAAGTGTGCAGGGCTTTGTGATGCATTCTGTCTGGTTTTCAATATATTTGGATACTGCATTTGTCTTTTTCTCTAACATTAAGACCACGCTCTGGTTTCATACAAAATAGAAAGCAAATGTGAACATGTCCATATTCTTGAGAGCAAAAATAAGTTTAAAACATTTATTTTTAAAAAAATGGAAATTAAAAACAACTTCACAGAGTGCAGGTAAACAATCAGACATCGATAATGAAAAAAGGGTCAAACTCAAATACAATATGCAACATTAGACTACTTTTCTGTACAGAAATTAAGACACCTATACAACACTGGTAGATGTTAGAGGATTCTCGTAATATACAACTATATCAACAGAAGTCTTAAGAGAACATTCTAAATATTTACCTGTGCATATGGAAAAAAAAAAAACATTTCTCACCCTTCTCTCCTTTTTTCATTTGTTCAGCATAAATACCAGAGTTTTGCAAGTCATTAATAAGAAAATTTTAGGCTTATTGCAGATTGGAAGGTTGGTTATAACCAGATAAGTTGCATTATTGACACGGGGAAGGATATGGGTGGAGCGGGGGTGAAAGAGAGGCGCCATTCCTCTGCTTTTTCCTGCCACTGGCCAGCCAATCACGGCACAGAACGAAATATCCATACATTCTCCATGTTAAACACTGCGCAGAAAAATCGAGACTCTACCCTGATCCCATTGCTAAAAGAAGCAACCCGTGGCTCCGTTTTGTCTCCATGTTTTCTCGATAATGTCATTTTCACAGCTTCAACTCGTTGGCGATTTTGGACGCTATGTTCTTGAAGGCGATGGAGGTCCCCGATATCCGCTTGAAGCGCACGCCGTTGAGTGAGAGGCGGGGCAGTTTGCACACCTCCATCTCCCATTGGACCAGGTTGTCCTGGCGGGCGTCGCCATGGACGCAGAAGAGAAGAAAGCGCTCGCGCTGCTCAAAGTCGCAGTTGTTGGCGTCCAGCACCTTGCGGATCTCGCGCATCATGTCGTTGGGGTCCATGGAGCTGGTGGTCTTCATGCTCCAGGTGAAACGTAGCGAGCGAGGCTTCGACTCCCGGCTCTCCTCCCTGAACTCCCTCGTTTCTCCAGAGGTGCTCCTGGAAATAGATGGGATCACCATCACATCATTCCTCACCTGGAGGTGACGCCCTTGAAGTGAGCAGTACGCTATCTGTACTTATCTAACCCAAAAGTCCTCCTCTGCAGTCTTCCCATAAATCTAATGAACCATTTAAAGTCATGCACCACTTTTAAACGTTCCAGTCTAAACTGGTCAGCAAAGTTTTTTCCCTAAACCATCGCGTGCTGCGGTGGGCGCCATCTTGTGGAGAAACAACAATATTCTGGAGATGCAGGAAATGCAGGAAATGATCGATGAAGGACATTTAGGTAATGCCATGATGGATAAGATAACGTTACACACACAGCAGGGTTGTTCAAATGCCTCCCTGTAGATATAGCCTTTAGATATTTGATTCTAAAATATATCTCTGCAAAGTAAACAAAAGAATCAAAAGGTCAAAGCTCAAGTCATGGATGCAGTTTACTGTCTGGTTTGATAAAGAGCGAGGTTTCAGTAACAAGTGCAAAAGGAAACCAAAGTAAAAAAACTGCATAATTGCATATTTTCCTGTATTTCTTTACCTTTCATATGCATGTGTGAGTGTTGCTCTCTGTTTACAGTATATAAGTGAACATCTGTTGTGTCTAATTTGATGTGTGGGCAAATGAATTTGCCCAATAAAGTATTGTCCAGTCTGTTTTATTCAAAAACATGAAATAGTAGTGCCAGACATATGTCTCTGAGATCTAACACAATTTATAAACACCACACATCTAACTGAAAAATGTCTTATTTTTTTATCTAAGAAGTCAGCAGAACAGAATTACACAGAATTAGCATGGGAAACTCTGGGAAACATTTTTTTTAATAAAAAGTAGGTGACTAACACTGAGTGCTGAGAAGCTGAAGAAGACCTTGTCACGTTTCCCCTGAATGAACACATTCGCCCTGAAATACCTTTGACGTCCCAGATCCTCTAATTAAATAGACGCCACAGATGTTGCTGCAGTAGTCTAGACGACACATGGAGCACAAATCTTAGGTTTCCATGATGACATTCTGGATGCCCCCATCTCCACCCTGCTCGTTTACGGGATGTCCCATAATGCAGCAGCCAGGGCTGCCTATGAAACGTTAGGCCCGTGTTAGCCTCTCTTCCTTTTTTAGGGTGTGATCCACATCAAGTGAAGCGAACGACATTGGCCCGGGACATGGAGACAGCGAGGGCAGGAGAGACGAGGCTATGGATTCCCACCAAAAGACCATGGCAAAAGCAGCACGTGAAACATGCAAATGAGGTAACAACATGAGCAAAGGCATGATCGCGTGAAGCAGGACACGGTTGCAGCAACACGCAGCTGGTCACTCACAAACATGACGATGACTGTGCACCTGTGATGTTATCTAACCCACTGGAGTCTTTTCACCCTAGAATTCAAACCCAGCTTCAAGGCTTCAGACCCCTCTTTCTTTCTATGTGATGTGATATTCCAGGATATATTCTTGTTTCCAGAGTTCAGATTGACCAGCAGGTCAGTCCTTGAATGATCTCACGGTATCTCGAGTGGCGTCTCACCTTGTGGCGTCTGTCTTAGCACTGGCCTCTCCTTCACTGGGAACCCTCGGAGGCAATCGAGAGGGTAAAGTTCATTATCAGAGAAGGGCATGGGACACACACTGGGAGGAGGGGGCCACAGCGACCCCGCCCCTCCACAGTGCAACCCAGGGGAGCACCCAGGAGAGAAAGCGTTAGCACACCAAGCCCACGGCAGAACTGAAGACGACGACACACACAAGCAGAGGAGCAGAACTGGCACAACCCTTTCTGTGCCCCTAAGCAAAATCTGATTACCCTATTTGTCATCTTCCTTCTCACTGACAGGCTGATTAGAAGGGGAGCCCCCTAGTGGCAGCTAGGCTCTAAGCATGCCTTGGGCCAGCCCAGCAGAAAGAGAAACCTGATCCCAGGCTATAGTGTGCACTACACTGACAGTGAAAGTTACATCAGAGATTATTAAAGGGAATAATGCAGACACACCGTGCTGAAACGACACACCGCACACGTGCTGGAGACTGAAGTTGCTCAAAACACCCTTATCTCTTAATAATTTGTGATTCATGCCACACCGATAAGCAGAAGCTTTTCACGATGAATACTTACAAGAAAATGTGTTTTAACGTTGCATGGAATGTATAAAATTATTACAATAGATATAACAACTAAACTTGCCTAGTGTAAAAAAATACCAAACAACTCAGATTAGGTCCCATTTTAATTATAATCCAAACATGAACATGTACTGGGGATGAAGAGGTATTCAGTAGTAGAATTTTTTTGTAATGACAGGACATGCTAAGTGTTAAATTCATTTCTATAGAAAACAATTATACAAGTTAAAAGTATGCCATTACATGTTCTGACTGGATTGAGCTGCAGTTTAATTAATTAATCAAACATTTTTATCTGTTGTGATTTAAGGCATAACTGAATTTATTTTTGTAAAAAAAAAAAGATGCATAACAAATGAGCTTTCTTTTTACATGAAACCCTGATAAACCACAGCCTTCATTATTATCCATCCATTTCCTGTAACCGCTTGTCCTACTTGGGGTTCTGGCTGGGGGGGGGGCAGAGGCTATAGGTGTAAGGCAAGAAACAAGTCAGGACCCAGAGCAAACCCAGTGATGACATACAAACTGCACACACAGACCAATAGCAGGGGCTCGAACCCTGGTCCCAGAGGCATAAGGCAACAGCATTAACCACTGCACCACCATGCCATCCACCTTTCTCTTCTTCTTTATTACAATTATTAGTATTTATTATTAATAAAAGCTCATTTTAGATAGTTGGCGCAGAGCTTAAATAAAACTGATTTAGCCCAACAGGACAAACACAGTGATAAGGTAGTCCCAGAAGTATTTGTTCCAAAAAGTATTTTTACTATTATAAATACTACTGACATGTTGAAGTGAGCAACCAGAAAGCCTGAACTATAAATATCAATAGTCCCAGGATGCTTGAGACTTTGTATCCATTGTAACTTCCTGTTCCTTGTGAACCAGCCTGTTTGCATAGAATTATGATCATCTGATAACCTCCAGTCATAGAAAAAGATGCATATTAATGCTGATATGGTTATTCTACATAGCCATAGACTGGCTGTAATACAAATTAGAAATAAAATTCCTAATTATGTAACATAAATAAGACCACACCCGCTTTACAGTATGAGGTCTACACAGAATATATTACATGAAATAGATGCAATATGTAATATAATGACAAAAACCCAGGAGACAAAAATACTGCCTGGATATTGATGCTGGTGACCAGAGTCATCAGGGCGTGAGTCATCGGTGTGTTTTGGTCTGCTGGTCCCATGCATTTCATATTGGGGAGTTCGATTGGGAGAGAAAGACGACCGTAAGCTTGTCATGTCACGTGATAGGTCGAGGACACCAAAGGGGCGGCTCAGAGGGAGGTGCTTGCGTATGACTGGCTGGCTGGGGGGCACCTACCTCCCGTCTGCTCTATAAATCACAGTTATATTTCTGTGGGTAAGGCTCCTCTCAAAAAGCTGGTGATACTCTTATGACCGGAATACCCTTTATTAGCAATGAAAAATTGATGCAGCAAGACCTGAAGTCTATAGTTACATGTATAAGCTTTCAAGATCAATAATCTGGCTTGAAATCAATGTATATTTGCTTAATTGAACAACAAAGAATCTGGGTTTTTAATTCCACACTAGTGTATAATACTCAGGCTAATGCTAAATAACAATACAGACATATTGTTTTTTCTTTCCCATCAGAACTCAGGCGATGAGCTTGAACTGGAAGTCAGGGGCCAGCCTCATAATAAAGGTGACACAGTCGCTTGTGTCCCCTGTGCACGTGCCGAGTTCTACACCTGATAACGACAGCATTGATTTACCGTCTGCCCTTGGCTCACCATGGCCGGTCTGAGCCTCCAGACACTCAATAGCACATCTCAGGTTTCCCGGCTGAGTCGAGGGGTCACATGACTGCCCAGTTAACATACGTGCAGGGCTGCGAACGGGTCATGGTCGGCTCCAGACTGGCTCTACATCAGGGCCGGCCCAAGGCTGCGAACGGGTCATGGTCGGCTCCAGACTGGCTCTACATCAGGGCCGGCCCAACTGTTTTTTTGGGGCCCCAAGCAAAATTTGATGAACCCAGTCGTCATTTGTCAACTTCCCATTCTGAAAAGCTTATCAGTTGGAGGGCCCCCTGCTGGCCACTGGGCCCTAAGCAGGCACTTGGCTCACGTCATCGGTCAGTGCTGCTCTACATGTGGCTTCAAAACAAACGCGCAGCCCCACGTGAGTAATGTCAATGGTGATGGCTGGCTAGATGTTACAGTGACGATGCCCTGTACTCTAGGCACACAGGGATACAGGCGTCCAGGAGTTTAAAATTTAAAAAGTTTAAAATAAATCCTCGTGATCATGTCCCCCTTCATGCCACCATCCATCTCTGACCAAGAATTTTGTTGACTGAGGGAAAGAATGAATGGTCACCTGGGTAATAATTTTTTCTTTTTTTTTTCTTTTTCTTTTTCCCTTTCCTTTCCCTTTTTTTTCACCTGGGTAATAATTAGTAATCATGAACAGGAAGAGAGCTTCCGGGGTGCGGTATGACAGATCCAGTGTTGGTCAGGAGCAGGAATGCACCTTAGCCCCTGACTTTCTATGAAAACTTTGGTATATCAGCATGGTCTATTAGATGCCCCAGGACCTGACCGGGATGCAAATGAACGTACTGATTTGATTGGCTGGTACCACTGATTGACAGGAGGATTTAACCAACAGGCTGGAGATGGAGAAGGAAGGTTCTCACCCCCGTGAATCCAGGGGTTGCCATAGCGATGGGACTGACCTGCGGACGAAGCGGGCGGTGATCTTGCCGATGATGCCGCTGGAGGTGCCACGGCGGGCCTGCGCCAGGGCGGCGGCATCGTGTGACAGCGTGGGTGAGGCAGGGGGGCCGTTGTAGGCGGTGCCATGCCGGTCCCGCAGCTGCCCCCCGTGGAAGGTGCTGCGACTGGAGGTGCCGCGGGGGAAGCGGCTCTGCTCGGGCGTGCTGCTGCTGCTGATGCTGTGGGCCGAGGGGGAGGCGGCCGGGGCGCGGGGGGCAGAGCTACAGGCCAACAGACAGAAGCAGCCGATTCAGGAGGCACCGATGGGACTTTGACCCAGTGCTGTTTGGATTCTCTGATCCTCTAACAGGGAGGCTGGGGCAGGTGAAAACAGCCACAAACATGCAACAACCTCCCAGATCGCTGTAATAACTTACGAAAGGCAGACTGAACGCTAATTATGTTTCTCGAATGCACTGTTAGACAAAGCAGCACTGACACTTTAATTACTGTAACTGTGGACTGTCTGGCCAAAACTCTACAAACTGAGCAGCTGCCAAGCTGAGCTCCAGCAAACAAACATCACTCATGATCAGTCATCAGTCAGACTCCACACTCAGACATTTTAACGGTTCGATGAGACAAGATGTTGCAGCCGCTTTCACTGGCTGGCAGTTTGTCGATTAATCACGCTAAAAGCATGTGGCTTCGGGAAAAGGGTTTATCAAGAGGCAACTGAGGTCAGGAGGAGTCTTTAAAAGACAATAGCAATCCTCAAAGAGGAAATACTCAACCTGTGGAAATGCTGGTACTCTCTTACAGTTCATAAACAGCCAACAAAGCATTTATCTAGTAGTAACGTAGTAACACGCAGCTTGGGCTCAGAGAGCAGGGCAGCCTGCACCCGAAACTGACCTGGGTTAAGAGTCTTAAGTTAAGTATCGGACAACCACATGACCACTCTGACAGCTACAGGATTCAAACCCATGACATTGCAGATGCCTAATCCACTGAACCACAGACCACTCTGCAGTTCTTCAATTTATCTGGCGTTTCAAAAATTTATTCATTTTGATGTAAAACAGCTGGAAGCTGGATAGTACATACATATGGGAATCACGATGACGACAGCAAATCAGTAACCTGCTTTGATCACCGCATCCTGTGTGCTTGCCGTAACTTGGGAGTCATGGTGAATTTATGCATCATTACGTCCATTAGGTCTCCAACCCCAGAATTTGCATATCCTGCATCAACATCAATAACGATTAAAAGGATGGCCTGATATGCCCTTGGACACTTACCTTGGCCTGTACTCACTGTTGTCCTCGATGGGAGGAAGTGCACCTTTACCTGGGTGTCCCGGAGTGGACACTGACTTGGAGTGACGAGGTCGGGTTGAGGTCACGCTAGAGGGCGCTCCGGAGAAGGGCGGGGAGGTGCTGACAGGCATCTCCGTCAGGCTGTGAAGGGGAAGGGTGCCCTCAGACAGAGGCTAATCTGTCATTAGCGTGCTGGCTAATGACGCCCTCTTGAATGATAAAGGACCAGGCAGCAGATGTGTTACCTGCCAGAGGAATCCTTACCTGCTGTCCTTGCCGTTGTGGATGCCGGAGTGCCGCTCCGTGCTGGAACGCTCGCACACGTACGTGTTCCTGCGGGTCATTGCTCCGCCCAGGGCTGCACTGCTCTGTGGGAATGTCGAATAGTGCACCAGTCATTGGGGAGTGGATGAAGACACATTCAGGTCAGACATTCTCCGTTCACAGGAGGTGAGAGGGAAGCCCAGTGGGGGATTTTACAAGATTCATATTTTTTTCTTTTTACTTTTAAAAATGAATCATACAATATTTATAGTAATTATTTGGTAACACTTTACTTGATGGGACACAAATGCTTAGTAATAACTTAGTAATAACAGTTACTACTGAAGTACAAATCATGAACAAATATAGCCACTTCTTCAGATAAAAGACGCATCATGATTCATTAATGATGAACAAATATGAGATCAGCATTTAACTTGTGTTATTCATGACTTGTTGCTTCAGTAGATTATGAAGATTTCCTGAATTAACAGATACAGTAACAAATATAACAACTGCTTGAGATGAAACATGCATCACAATTCATAAATGATGAATTAACATGAGATCAGTATGTAACTAAGACATAGTTTGTGGTTAATTAATACATAAATGTATAATACTATGCTATTCGTGCCCGTCAAGTAAAGTGCTGCAAATTATTTTATGCACTAAAAAAATGTTTCAGATGGTATGCTTATGTTATGGACAGATCAAGTATCTAGAATTTTATAAGTAGAAGTCAACAGATTTATGCAACTTGCTGTAAAACCTCTTCAATTAACAGCAAAATAAAGGCTCTTTAAGAGCTGATCGTACAGTCGATATGTAAACCAGCTAACCTGAGAGAAACGTCCATTACTGATTCACACCAATCTGCATGCAACACACTCCTGCAGTCTGTAAAACTCCTTTTACTCCATCTCAGCCTCTCACTATGTCCATATAAATAGGTTCGGCTGCAGCTTTGAAATACTGAGTGGACACGGGATTATTTATAGTGCATAGAATAGCCTACAGTAGTTGTAGAAATGAGGGAAAAATAGCTTGCTCTTAACCACATATATACTAAGAAATCATTTTAAGTGTAGAATAGTCCCCAAAAGGGTATGAAAACTAGTCTGGGATGTGTCTCTCCTGCAGGCTGCTAGATAAATGCCCCCCCACCCCCCAACACACAGGGTCAGTGCTGAGAAGCATTTCAGACAGACACTCTGATTCGGGAGTCACTCCCTCCTGAAAAACAGCCCCCGCCCCCCAACGGCCTCCCATCTGCCGCTCACCCCTTGCCCTGTCGCTGACTTCTTCCTCTCCTGCACTACCAGGGGGGACGTTGGCACGTCGCCCTTGGAGCTGGAGGCGCCCAACTTGTGGCTGGCATCCCAGCCCTCCTTTTTCTCACTCTCCACACTGTTGGCCTGGGCACGCTTGGTGTAGGAGACCGTCGGGGGGATGCTGGGGGCCACTGGCAAGGCAGCAAAACCGCCACACAGTCACAAAGAGGAGGCAGACACCGCCCCTTTAACACAGCTAACTGATTTCCCACATCATTAAGGGATTACCGTATTGCTTCTTATAAATAACCCCTTGACATTTCCCATATATTTAACTGTACAAAACAGCACTAAATAATAGAGTAATGAATGAAGATGGAATGCCGAGCCGTACTGGGGGATTTATAATACCGTCCACAGAACCAATGTGTTATTAGGATCTCCAGAACGGCTGGTCATCCATTTTATCTAATACACACAGCAGCAAAGGAGCAAACATCCAAAAGCCAAACCAAGAGGGTGGGATGGGACCACTGTGCTCTGATCCAGTGAGTCAGCATAAACAAAGAAGTGAACATCAATGTGTCGAGCCTGAATGATGACCAGTCAGTCCAGTGCTTCTGCAAATACCTAATCATCAGGGTAAAATCTCTTCAGCATTCTAGCAGAATATTATGGGTAACTCAATGAGCTCCAGCCACATGCACTAAGATGTGAAGGAAAATGTGACAAGTAGCATGCCAGCAGGGGGCACCAGAGAGCCAGGATCACAGCATCCATATACAGTAAGGGGAATCTTTCGGACTACTTTACTTGATTGAATGTGAATCCCCACCGTGATCGCTGAAGCGCCGCTGCTTCTGATTGGCTGAAATGCTGCGCTGTACTTTGGAGTGAGCCGGGGAATGTGTAGAGCTGTTGTTCAGGTCACTGTTGGGTCGCGACCTTTGACACAGGTTGCTGCTGGAGAGGGAGTCACTCCCCTCTAACTGGGGACGTAAATAAAAGGAAGAAGGCAAAGGATCACTCTTCCTTTCAAGGCTCTTTTTAATATCAGACAGGTCAGGAAACATGGACTCTAACGTAACTCATGTTACCTGTGTGTTCAATCAGTTTGTGATGTTGAGTCTTTTACAATTTTCACATTACACACACTGCTGCTTGTCCGTATTGTGCCTCTATCTTTTATTGGTCCCTTTAATTTACTTTAATCAGGTTCCCCAAAATGTAACATTTAATTAATCAAAAATTGTACTATGTGAGTTTGTATTTTCATTATTTTTCATGTATTTTAGGTTGATTCTAATTCTTGCTGGTTAAGACAGAATACAGTCTCATATACAATGTTTAATTCAGCAACATCGCCAGGCAACATTGGTAGAGCATTAATGGGCTGGCTGCTTATTAATTGTTATTCATTCCTTATTTCCATTACTATCCTATAATTTTAACTGCAGGTAAGACTGAACCTTGCCAAGTTTCATAACCAAAAACAGAAATCCAGAAAGATACTGCTGGACCGAAGCCACAAGGTGCTACACCGTGGTAGCATTTCAATGACACGGTAATGTCCTCCGAGGCAGAGCCAAGGCGATTCCCACACGCATCTGCCGAGCCCCTGTAACCTTACCTCTCTCCCAGCACATTAAACTGCAGCGTCATGCAGCTGGCAGCTAGATATGCCTGCAAATGACAACCCGCCGCCCTTCACAGATTTAACAATCCAGGAGAGTTCTCATGGTCCCCCTGCATTGTCAGTGCTGAGCTCAGGCTCCGTACTGCATGCTTCACCAGGACCCAGGTATGTTTCACTGTGTGTGTAACTGTGTGTAAATTGACTTAGTTGATCTGCCCAACTTGCCTCTGGTTGTTTCCTACCCAGTAAAAGGTAGGTTGCCATGACCTCATCGTACTTCTGACCCACCAAGGACTCTGTAATTTCATCTTTCAGGAACCCCATGGTAACCATGAGAT
>JAODJW010000041.1:18344785-18369503 GCA_026777045.1 Hyperopisus bebe
GACAGAGGTGTGAGGGTGAGATTGCGCCAGCACTGAGGGCAGGGGGGTAGGAATTCCCGATAGGACCGGCAGACTCGGACAGCGACAGTGAGAACTTTCAGCGTCTGCGTTTCATCGAGACAAAGGGGCCTGACCTATTCTCTGGCTGTCCCCGAAATCCGGCTCAGGTTCAGCGTACGGCTTCAGCTCCTCCTCCTCGTGGCCCACGTTCATCCAGCGCTCTTTCATTATTTGCTAGCAAGAGAAAGAGACGGCAGCAGTATTTTCATGACACGAAGGGCACAGAGGATAATTTCTCACACGGACACGAGAGTTATAAGCGTGCAGACAAGCCCATACTCCAGTTGTTAGAGCAGCTGTCAAGTTCAAACTTTTAAATACAGTTTAAATATATTCCCACGATTCCTCTAAAACCTTCTCAATAGAGAATGCGAGGCAGGGTGTATTTACACATCTCTTGTGCGATTTTGTAGTTGTTTCCCAAAAAAATTTTGGTGATGACATGGCACTCCAGACCCAAGACACGATTACTAAATGATTTCGGGGGGGTCAGGGGGATGTTTGGGGGTCACATCGGGGGGGAGGCATACCTCCAGGCTGCCCCGTTTGCAGGGGTTCAGGACCAGCAACTTCTTGAGTAGGTTCTCGCAGTCAGTTGACATGTAGAAGGGGATGCGGTATTTCCCTCGCAGCACCCGCTCCCGCAGCTCCTGCGCATGGCGACACACAACAGCGTTATGAAGAACATGCGTCCACAGGCCAGACAAGAACGAGGAATGACATCAACGACGCCGCATTAACTCAGACAGCAGTCCGCACTCCACCATGTTAAATTTCACAAATCTAATCTCTGCTCTGAAGCTGTATTATTATTGGTTGGTGTTCACAATCTGCTTTTATCATGTATTGACTTCAATAATTTTAATATTTCTGGATGAATTCAACACTCATAGACCACAATATTCTGCAACACTATGCCTTATCAGAAGGTTGTTAGTTCAAATCCCATGGTCAGCAGAGTGATTTCACCACTGGGTCCTTAAACCTCAATTTCTCCAGGGACTGACCCTGTTTTCTGAATTGTACAACACTTTGGGAAAAAGCCTCTGTTAAATAAATGAATGAAAAGACGGCTGACCAAAACAAACACTGCTATACCAAGCAGACAAAGAACATTCTCCATGTACTCATGGTGCCGATGATAGAGAGGAGGCCTTGCAGTTATGCAGTGTTACTGGACTTAGATCCAGACCACCATGACTGCATGCTGTATGAGGGTCACCTTGAGGTTCTGCCCATCGAAGGGCAGCGAGCCGCTGACCAGGGTGTAGAGGATAACCCCCAGGCTCCAGACGTCCACCTCAGGACCATCGTATTTCTTGCCTTGGAAGAGCTCAGGGGCGGCATAGGGGGGGCTGCCGCAGAAGGTGTCCAGCTTGCTGCCCACCGTGAACTCGTTGCTGAAGCCAAAGTCAGCAATCTTGATGTTCATGTCGGCGTCCAGCAGTAGGTTCTCCGCCTAAGGAGGGCAGCCGTCAGACTGGTGACTAGATAGGCCAACACCAGCCATGCGTTTGCCATGGAACTATCCTTTATAAATGAACATTCAGCTTCAGCTGCAATGCTGAAGTCCAGAAAGACAAGATTACCTGCAAAATAAATGTGGGGACACTTGCACTGAAGACTTACACATCAGTTTCTGATATTCTTTAAAATATTTCCTGACAAATAACTGATTTTGACACTGAAAATGTTCTATGAAAGACTCAGAGTTCACAATAAAAAAATATTACATGTATGTATCATTTGTAATTCAGGCAAGCCCAGTCATTTTAAGGGGGGTTGAATACTTTTGCAAGATACTGTGTGTGTGTGTGTGTGTGTATATATATATATATATATTCTCCTTTGTAAAAATATAGTCCTAAAGAACAAAAACAGGATTTTAGCCAAAGAGCATTTCTGAACAGATTTTAATCAGTTTGGGCAATTTTGCCAACAAGTTTATATAAAGGTAAATAAATACTTAGTTACTTCAGAACAAAATATCAAGAAGGACAAAAACTTAAAAATGGCAACTCTTATTATGGGCTAATGCAATTCTTAAACTATTACTGGATTATTCAACATTGTCATTTTAACATGACATGACAATAACTCTGAACCTCGCGTTCCGTTCATTCGGAGTACAGACGTGGAATGGCAGTGCCGGAGAAATATTTCCGGTTGGGCAGCTCGTATCTCGGATTAGTTACTTTCGGCAGACTTTTAAACATCTTTTTCTACAGTTTTGAAGGGAACCACATCTTTTCCGAGGTAAAAGGTAACTGCTTCTGCTATCTCTTTCCATCGCTTGCTTGTCCTGTCATATGGAGCGCCTTTCTCAAAAGCCTGTGTCAGAGTGGTTTGTTTTGGTTTGGTAACTGTTGCCTCTGCTGCCTGTGCTGTGACTGCTCTCCTAGCCTCTATACTCTCGGCATACTGTTTCTCTGCAGACTTTGCAAATAACGACTGTTTGTTCTTTATCGTTTGAGTAAAAGCCAAACCATTTCAATGACACCTATGTAGAGTTTTTTAGGGACCAACTCATCCATTATATTTTCACTTTCAGCCATTGCTTCCCGCTACACTCAGAATCAAAGAGAGTGGTGGAGCACTTTGGTTGGCTGAGCGCTGTTTCTATAAGGCGGGCATTAATCGGACTAGCAAATAGTGCGCTTTGGCTGAGGAAAAAAATTAGGGAAAGCATATAGAGCCGCAATAGACAGATAGAATGCAATCTATATAGACGATTCTACAATCTCTCTGCTTTGCCAGATCGTCAACACATAGATCGTCTTCACGATCTCATGTCGTCATATCGCCCACGCCAAATTTAAATTCTTTCTTTTTTTATACACTGTCAGAAAAAAGGGGCACCAATTTTGTACCTTTGCTTGTCACCGGTCCTGTATCCTCGAGGGTCTGCCAATTGTACCCTAGCTGTAGGTAATTGTACCTTTTAAGGTACAAAGGAACATCCCCAAGGTACAAACAACATTAACGTACTCCCAATGGTACAAAACTGTTGCTGAGTCCATTTCTGTATCTTAAAATGCACACTTACCCTTGAGGGTATAGCCCCAGTGACAGCAAAGGTACAAATTGGCACCCTTTTTCTGAAAGTGTCAGAGTAGCAGAAGCAGCTCTCCAGCGCCCCCTGTCTCCGCGCAATCGGCCGCGGCAGGAGGATGAGGCTCACCTTGAGGTCCCTGTGCACGATCCTCTTCTGATGGCAGTACTCCACAGCCGACACTATCTGAAATGGACGTGTAATTGTGTGCATCAGCGGGAGAGATTTTCCGTCTGACTGGCCGCACCTGTGCCACCCTCCATCAAATTCCCCACCTTCCACGGGCACCGATATCACGATTAATCGGCGTGAAAATACTCCTCTAATGTGGCAGACAGGCTTTTAGGAACAACATTACCCCTCCCACCCCCCCCCCCCGAGTGCCGCAAATCTGATTTCTGTGCTTTATTGTATTTTAAAAGCACGGCACCGGGCAGTATTACTGTGCCACGATCGGCAGCTCAGTTAGCGTCCAACCCAGGACCACCTACCGCCTGCTTGCGACTGACGGCTAACGACCGCTACCGACGTTGGCAGACAAAAGAGCTCCCGTATCGCTTGGGATGCCAGCTAAGCTACTGACGGAGTGA
The DNA here is from genome assembly GCA_026777045.1 of Hyperopisus bebe. Taxonomy (NCBI): domain Eukaryota; kingdom Metazoa; phylum Chordata; class Actinopteri; order Osteoglossiformes; family Mormyridae; genus Hyperopisus; species Hyperopisus bebe. Next base: position 18,348,488 of record JAODJW010000041.1, read on the forward strand.
ATAATTTATACCTATAAAAATTAGACAGGGATGAAAAATTCAACAGAAACTATGTAATAATTTAAATTGCCTATGCAAAACATACATTTCATTATAATCCAAAAAATACCTACGCAAAAATTCCTGAAAATATGAAGTTGTGCAAAATTATGAAATGAGTGAATTAAATATAAAACAGAAATTGTACAAAATATAAAATGAACCGTCTGAATGAATTAAAATTGCATTTGATAGCTGATTAATTGAACACAAAGGGACATAATTAATATAAATTATTGAAGTACAGCAGGAGGGTAGAAATAGGATCGCCCCCTTGTGATGAATCGCGTGTGAAGCCTGACATATCATTCATCGGAGATACTAACCCATGGTTACAGAGCGCTGTACCACGAGAGGGCGCTAGATGTCAGCAAACAGTGAGCGAAGCTCATGTCCCGGCAGGTGCATAACGGCAGAGACGGGGCGATTAGCGCGTGTGGGGACACTGGACAGTACCCGTTTTTGGCGATTTTTTACATGCAGAGGTGATTACTTAAGTTAAAAACAAAACATGCATTTCAAAACACACTTTATTGTTTGTTTGATAGGCCTATAGTACAAAATTATATTTATCGATCTACTGCAGTGTTGTATTGCGCAAAAGGTCAATGACAAATGCATTCATGCATTGAAGAACATATGAAACTAGATCAGGGAAAGTCATTTCCAAAGATCCAATTCAAAGTGCAGCAGTGTCAAAATGTGTCTGTCACACACGTATGAAATATTGACATGGCCAGCTCAGAGCATGGCGATTGTTGTCATTGTGATTATGGGCAGAGCGGCAGAGTGAGTCACACTGAACGTGTCACAATGACCCAAACCCACCTGGCGGAACTTGGCTCTGGCCTCTTTCTCCTTCATTCTGCCATGAGCAACCAAATAGTCAAACACTTCCCCTGCAAGGAGTCAGAGCACACACTTAGCTTAGCGAGTCACAGCTAACAACGGCCTTCCGAGGGTGCAAAATTAGCGAAGTATCATTTCCCGGTAACAGAATGTTTTAACCCAGACAAACCAGGAATAACTAATAACTAAATAAAACTTATAAAACCAACTGTTTTTACAGTTTAAGACTGGAGTAACAATTATAATTCATTACGCAAAATAGTTAATTCGTAAAGACTTAAGTTACTAAAATAATTAAGAATCGTAAAAAAATTCCACAGCTAGATGGTGAATGGATAGGTATCTTGTTCACATAAATATATGCATTGATAGTTTATGATGCATGTGTTGAAAGTTCCTTCAAAAGTGCAGACAGTAGCTACTGAATCTCGATGCACACATTGCAGTTAGAGGGTACGCTGATTCAGTGGGTAATTGTGGGTAATAGATTGCGCTAGCAGGAGAGGAGAGTACCTGCTCTGGAATGAGCCAATGAAGGGTGAGTCAGGCACCCTTCAGGAGGATTACAGAGGACAATGAGCCCCCCCCCTTTCATAAGAGGCATACGGCTTTTAGACTGTTTACCGACGTACACAGGAAGTTTGGGACGCCAAACAGTGCTTGACACGTTCCAGTTTAACCCTCTTTATTATTGTCACGATGGAAAAAGGTTTGGGTGCTTCTGACAGACGGGTGTCAGTGAATGTGGAATTGCCGGTTTTGGGGGTGTACGGCATGGGGGGGCACTCTCACCTCCACTGGCATACTCCATTATGAGATACAGTGCCTTCTCAGTCTCAATAACTTCAAATAATTTGACTGTGGATAGGAAGAAAGAGACAAAAAGCATGAACACAAAGGACTCATCAATTCAAAATAAAACAAGGGATTGTTCATCCAGAGTTAAGCAGACAGAACAATAAAAGCTTTTCTTACTCTGCTGTTACTGTCACTGACTGTTGATCTCTTAGCTGTTTCACAAACACCTTCTGGTGCTCTCCATCCTAAGTTATGATGCCTTTCATGTTTTGGTTCAATATATAACAAGGAGATTTTGTATCTCCAAACCCCTTTATGTGAAACTGCAAAGGCTTGTTACCCATGAAATTAAAATTAAAAGCATAAATGTCACAACTAGGACCAAATCTGCCAATACTGTGGTCAAGTTTGCACTAAACTGGAACCTGAAGTTGGAGATGTTCTGCAAAGCGCTTCTACTTTTCAATGGAGCTTCAAGACCTTATACAATAAATTTCCATTACACTAAATGTCAACAAGAAGCACAATCTCACCCTAGAAAATGTTCATTAATTGACAGAGTAAGAACAAAAACCCTTTGTCAAGGAACAGAAAATGTATCCATCTCTCAATTGCTTACTCTGCACAGGACAGGACCACACCCCGACACACACCAGAGGCAGTTTAGAGATCCCAGCCAAAGTAACCATCTGTTCCAGGAGAAACTCCATACAAACACCAAGGCAGGATTTAAAGGTGCGGAAACATTACTACCCACTGAGCCACCAAAAACAACAGACCTAAAAAGAGTTCACAAAAAAGCAGACGTATGCAGTGTTTCTGACCATATGGACCATTTATGCCAGAAGTGGCCAATCTTACCCAGAAAGGTCAGTGTGTATGTAGGTATTTGGGATAACCTCTAGGTCAGCTATTCAAACCCAGGTGTGAGGACTCTTCAGCCAGTCAGTCCTCTAATTAGTAATCTAATTGCTAAGTTGCAGTGAAAACTTGCATATACCGCGGCTCTTTCTGGATAAGATTGCCCACCCCTGATTTATGCCATTAAGGACATTAATAATACTATAAGGTACAATTTAACATGATTTAATATAATATGATAATATTCACAGAAAATGAAGCTCAGGGTTTGAAAAACTAATAAGAAATTGCAGCTTATCCCTGGCTGCCTTCCAGAGCCATGGAGCCCAGTTCTGTGAGGCCCTGAAAGACTCCTGCCCCACAGGACAGGAGAAAAAGTGCAGTGTGTCAGGGTGATAATGCACTTCCACTGGGCAGCCTCAGCTAATAACGCTATATACAGGTAATTTACTCCCGGCTGGGCCAGCCATGCGATCAGCTAGGACTGTCTGACAGAAATGCATTTCTAAAGCAAACAAATGGAGCTGTTCTCACATTCCGGAAAAGAAGTAATAATGATGAATGCAATAACCCAATCCATCAAGTAAATCCCATCACTGCGGCTGTTTTTGAAAGGAACACCCACTTTTCATTTTTATTGGCTTCAAAGGCTGTCAGTCACCGCCACTGCTTAATAATGCGGGAAGTGAGAAGCACAAAGATTTGGAGGTAGCAAAAACAGGCACTAACTGAACGACACAGCAGGAAACCAAGGGAACAGGCCTACCTATATTAGGATGATTCAGCATCTTCATTATTCTTACTTCTCGGAACAGCTGTTGGAAGGGAAAAAGACATAGAGATCAGTGACAAACAAATACAACATTAATGTCACCTGTGTATTAGAGTGGCTGTTCAGTTAGATGGCTTGGTAATATTGAAATCTATTGCAAGATGAGCATAGAAATAATAAAATACAGACATTAGCTACACAGCAACCACTGTTCTGAGGGGATCCTGGCTAATTTTGTCATTATATGCAATTTACACAGCAAACTTCAAAAATGCAACCAATCTATGACAAATAAACTATTTTAATTACCGATTATTATCAACATCATCGATTGGCTGTTGTAGCTCTGGATACAATATACCCATTTCCACTCTAATAACCTCAGTACTTCCAAATAACTAAATTTCCCTTCAAGCATAATTCAGACCAATAAAATGAAAACCATAACGCACTGGTGTCCAGCAGCTAGATAAGCAACTGGTTAATTACTTAATTGAAATAGTGTTTAGTTACAATCTGAATTACATTTTATATTTCTGACAAGGAGATTTCCTGTTACTATCAGGTAACAGACTTCCCTGCACATAGTATGGACGTTGCTAAAATACCATTAGCAAACTGTTTTTACATATATTTATATATATAAATTAGGTATTAGATAGAAGACCATCATAAAACCTAGTCAACAAACAACAGCTCTTCACTGGAACGGCGCAGCCACAACAAGGTGCCATCTGAACAGGACTGCAGCTCCTACCCTCTGACGTATATCGGCATCCTGCCCACAGCACTTTACTGGGACCAGACGGACAGGCACCAGGCCCTACTTACCTCACATGCTACAGTGTCTGCGAAACATGCCTATTCAGTCTGCTAGCTACTACACCCTTCACATTAATGACAATAACGACAACCAGAGCATTTCCGTGGTCCTCATAACCACCCAATTGCACCTACTTTTGGCTCAGTGGGTTAGGATACTGTCTTTGTGATCAGAAGGTTGCTGGCTCAAATCCCAAATGGCCAAGTACTTTCACCATTAATCCTACCTTCTCAGCTGCATGTCATGTTGGATAAAAGCCTCTGATAGGTAAATGTGTGGAAAACACAAATTTCTTGTAGTACTATATAAATATACATCCTTTTAAAGAAACCATTGCCTAGGGTAATAGGAAATTTTTCCATTAGAGAGTTCTATAGTGAATTAAATTATAGGAATTCACACAATATAGGAAAAATGAAGCGTCTTATCAATAACACTTCAATGAATTAAAGACACAAAGGAGCAGTTCCTTGTGGGTGTGCAGAGGGATTTGGGTACATGAGGATCCTTGCAGGGGTGGACCTGCCAGACAGACTGGCTCCAGCGTAACATCGTGACACCCTGATGCAGAGTCAGATCCATCTGAGGCTAATCTGGCCTCTGAAATGCACTCGGTATTCCAATATGGAAAAGGACACCACCCCTGGGATTTTACATAATCGCAGCCAAGCCGACGGGGGAAATGAAATGAAAGTAACAAACATGAACCAAGAGAAGTGAATCTCAAGGGGTAGCATACACACTGTCTATATTAGAGACTGAGCTCCATTATGCAGTGACGTAGCATATGCACTGTCTATATTAGACACTGAGCTCCTTTATGCAGTGAGGTAGCATATGCACTGTCTATATTAGAGACTGAGCTCCATTATGCAGTGATGTAGCATATGCACTGTCTATATTAGAGACTGAGCTTCATTATGCAGTGAGGTAGCATACACACTGTCTATATTAGAGACTGAGCTCCATTATGCAGTGAGGTAGCATACACACTGTCTATATTAGACACTGAGCTCCTTTATGCAGTGAGGTAGCAAATGCACTGTCTATATTAGAGACTGAGCTCCATTATGCAGTGATGTAGCAAATGCACTGTCTATATTAGAGACTGAGCTCCATTATGCAGTGATGTAGCATATGCACTGTCTATATTAGAGACTGAGCTCCTTTATGCAGTGAGGTAGCATACGCACTGTCTATATTAGTGACTGAGCTCCATTATGCAGTGAGGTAGCATACGCACTGTCTATTTTAGAGACTGAGCTCTGTTATGCAGTGAGGTAGCATATGCACTGTCTATATTAGAGACTGAGCTCTGTTATGCAGTGATCATCGGCAGTCAACCGTCCCATGAAACTGGCACAGTCTACATGCATTTGCAGTCCCTCCCACGCAGCCTCGGTCAGGGATGACATGCTGGGGGGGGGGTTGGTAAGTTGGGGGGTGGGGAGACAAAGGGACATACTACCTATAAACAACCTGGCTCCCACTAAGGATGAGCGCTCTGTGACATCTGCATGAAAACCCTTTCTTTAAAATACTATCTGTGAGCCAATGAAACAGCATCCACATAATTCTGAGAGAAATAATCAGAGAGAAAGACAAGTTATCACCTATAACAATACTGAGAGGATCCTTAAATGGCAAAGAATTCTAGCACATCTTCTGTACACTTGGGACAGCTGATGTGCATCTCAGATCTGTATCTCGCATAGCTTTGCTTCATCTCATAGGCTTGATCATTCTGCTCAGGGACACAGGGGGCTTACAGGCAGCATACAGCACAAGACGGGGGTCACTATGTATGGGATGCCAGTCCATCACAGGGCAAACACACACAGTATAGGCAATTCAGGGATCCTCATTTGCTTAAATGGAGGTGTGAGGCATAAGGGCTACCAAAGTACAGCACATGCAGCAGAGTTATTCATAAAATAAAGCAGCATAGAAGGTGAAGATCTTTGGAAGACTCATCTTTCCTCTACATCTTCTTCAGTTTCAAAGGTAGTCTTCAAGAAGAGCTCCCAACCAAAGCTGGGTCTGCACAAGGGCATAACTTTTGACCTTGACGTTTGAACAGTGGGGGGTTGAGGTCTCCACCCATTTAGGTGGAAACATGATTATTGGGGGTTATACTGTAAGCCCCCATTCCCCCAGAATTTATGCCCATGGGTCAGCATCAGGCTGCTGGAAAAGGACTAAGGCTATTAATTTAAGGCCAATAAAATCATCTAGATTCATCGTTCATGGAAAGGAAACCACCACATTTTCCACTGGCAAATTAAATCAAGCAGGACATTTACATGCTTATTTAACTGGTACGCAAAAATTGACGGTTGTCATATCATGTACATTTGTTTATTACTGGTAATGAAAAGAATGCAACCGATCAGAGAATCTCACCTACACATGCACATCTCCTTGCTAATTGGCTGCTTGTCAGACTCAGCAACTGTTGCTGTCATGCCAAATCTCTTCCACTGTGTCACTATCTGATCCGTACCACCTTCCCCATTTATACCTCACAAGTCTGTACAAGCATTTTCGAGCTTGCGTACACTGCATTACATCTTCTGGCAGTCCCTGGTCCATTCATCCTGCCATTATGGTAAATCATATTGACTATAGTAGCAGCAAACCACAGTAGTCACTTTATTGTTTAGTGAGAACTGGGGTTAATGATTCCACTGACTGAAAAATCCATTTTCTATGCTTGTCATAGTGTTCACTCTGTTTGGTTTCAGAACTCACTCTATTTTCTATTGGATCAACACTAAATATCCCATATCTGAAATATTCATTTCTATTTTCATCAGTTGAAGTTGCTGCTATCCAGCGACATGGTATTTTGGTACACTTTGGTTTACTGTAAACTGAAATAGGAGATTCGGCGTATTTTGCATTTGTTGCGGCCATCAGCTATATTTAAATCACTCCAAATCAGTGGGATCAGGGAAAAAACATTTCTGCAAGCATTTACATCAATGTAATGCACTCACGAATTTTGTAAAAAAAAGGCACGTGTTTTAGGCCTATTACAAAAAAACATTCACATTTAGCTTGATAGTATAACCAACATCCATCCATCCATCCATCCATTATCCAACCCGCTTATCCGACTGGGTCGCGGGGGGTCCGGAGCCTATCCCGGAAGCAATGGGCACGAGGCAGGGAACAATCCTGGACAGGGGGCCAGCCCATCGCAGGGCAGTATAACCAACATGTTTTATGAAATTATTAATGTATATTTGGCTTGATAGGGACATGTTTTTATTATTAAGATTATTATCTAAAGAGATTACATTTTAAAGACCCCTTTCTTCCTAATTTCTTTCGTTCAAACTCACATTTGTTCAAATTTTTCAAATTCAAAGCTTTATTATTTTATATATTTTTTCAAAAGGGACACTTTTTGTACATCTATTTAAAACACTTGTTCAGCCAAAAAATCCTTCTGTTTTCATTATTTTAAGGGTCACTGTAACTGATAATAATAATTGTGAAATATCCTGAGACAGTTATCATACTCTGACAATCTCATACCATTGCAACTCTAGCCCCATCTCACTCTCTATACATGACAAAGGAAGCTTGGGGGTTAGCGTGAAGGAGCAGCCAGCCTGTGGCGCCCAGGGTCCATAGTCATGTGACTCCAGGGTCCAGTCATGTGACTAATCTGGCAAGACTGGGCTGAAACCGGCGCCCATCTGATTACAGGCATCTGATTACCAAGCATCTGGCAAGTGTCTTGGTTTCAAATCTACCAAGCTTGCAAGAATCTTCTCAAACAGCTGATGTATTTCAAAGAAACCCATTCCACTGACTCTCAATGACAATATAAGAAGACAAACCTCTTTGTCGAGGAAATGGAGAGATGTTTTATACCTTGTATTCATCATCAACAAAATACCACAATATCGCAGCCTGTATCATATACATACATGCTACATACAAAAACACTAAATTATACATTTTTCTAGTCCAACATACAGATGTAAGTAATGGATGAAAACAATATCATTCTGTCGATGCTTAAAGCTTTAATATGTGGCATGAACCAAGCACGAGCATAGGTAGAAGCAGATCCAAGATCAGTTTCAGAGGACGGGCGCTGTATTCTAGGTTAACATAAACATCTTTTTTGGGTCATCGTTAGTGCAGGGTTACAAATAAATCCTGTAGATCAAAATCACTGATGATGCTCGTCAGTCATAAAAGGTTATTTCATGCCTAAGGGAGGGGTGACAGAGAGAGGCACTGAACACACAGGCCAGAAAAACTTTGTGCTATAATTTACTTCCTGGAGGTGAAGGAAGCAGACAAAAATAGCTTTAATATCATTCCTGTTAAGTAATCTGACTTACACTGGACAGCTTTCCAGACAGCAATGGTTTCCACTTAAATTGGAATTATGCCCTTTAATTTACTGTTTGACACACAACATTGGTGGTGATATGAAATATCCATGGTGAATTATCTCTTTCCAAGACTAAATAAAATCTTCTGAGGTTATCTCTCAGCTAAGGCATAAAATGTGAAACAAAATAGTGAAGCGTAAATATTAATACAAGATAGCTTCTTCCAGTGTACAGTTTTGCTATGCAAAGGTAAACTCACTCTGATAATGTATTTAGCCAAACAGAATCAGCCACTGAAAACCTCACAGATGTACCTTTGCGGCAGCTGAGCTATAAAATCATGGTGAGGTTCCCTGCCAAGGACGAGCTCACGAGGGCATGTGATGCAGGCAGGTCTCTGTCATCGAGGGGCATCCCCATATTTAACTGCATTATAGTTGTTCTTACAATGTAATTGGATCTGAGAAAGTGAAAAAGATTCTTCAGAAGTTTTGGAGAAGATTTCACATCACCACCAGAAATGTTCAAGATTAATTTAGATTTTAAAACATCAAAAAATATGCAGCAAGTAAATAACCAGGGGTCAGGTAGGGCTGGATGCTGTGCAATATTAATATTGACGTCGTAAACTATGCACATGCAATTCTCACATCGCAAGGACCAAGATAGTCAACTGGGTTGGAATTAGGTATTTTCATACCTAGGAGATCATGTGACACACACAGTGAAGATGGTTCCAAACCACCGGGCTGGAGGGGTGAGGTGACAGGGGTAGTCACAGGGTCATCATTAATACACTTTTACTGTTATATACTTTGTAACATTATAGACACTGTCCTGTTTTAAGTATCTTGATACATTGCTCAATATCATACATGAGGGCAGTGGTGGCCTAATGGTTAGGGATGCTCACTTGTAATTGAAAGATTGCTGGTTTGAATCCCTAATCAGCAAGGTACCACCCCCAAGCACTGCTCCCCGGGTACTGAATTAGATGTCCCTGGCTAGGTCACGTATGGGTTAAATGCACAGGACGCATTTTGTTGTTGTGTCGTGTCAACACTGATCACCTAATTCTACATAAATATTGATATGAGAATATGAAACTTGTGCTACAGACTGTGAATTTCTGTTCAGCTTCCTATAAGGACTCAGCTGGTGCCCCCTTCATCCAAATACCAGCTACTGAAACTGCTTGGGCAAAACACCTAGCTATAGTACATGGATGGAAAACAAAGACAGCAAATGCAAACCAAATGCAATAAAATATTGCTAAGCTAGATGCTACTTCTAAATGCATAAGGAACAAAAAGGCGTGGGAGACGGGCACAGACCTGGGCTCGGTGTGAGGCTCCACGCTACAGATATCAACAGTGACACACCCCCGAAATGCACAAACACCCCCAGCTTGGGGCTACACCAGCTCACTGTCACATCTCATACCATGTTCGCCCCCCCCCCCCCCTTAGTCCACAACCCAAACCACTCACCAGTGAGTCTTCCACAGTGAAGTTGAACATCCTCTTGGCGTCCACCTTCAGGTTGCTCACAAACTCCTTGTACTCGGGGTTGTGCGGCTCATTGTAGGTCAGGATCTTCACGTTCTAAACGGAGCCAAACGGCGAGAGAGTGGTTATCTCCACACTGCGGCAGCAGGATGCAACCATGGAGGAGACACCAATGAAGTGGAGAAGAGAGTCGGCCAAGGTTTTTTTTTTTATAAAGAAGGACAAGTTGACAAGCTGAGGGAATGAGCACCTGGAGGTTTTGTGTGAGTCTTGCATAAACGCTGATCTCTCTCCTTTTCAATATAAATCTTTTACCTTTGCTGCAGAAAGAAGCCAGTTTGTAGAGATTATGCAATTTCCCGCAAAGCATGACTTTAACCCCCTGCCCTAACGCATTTATCACTTTCTGTTCCTTTCATATCCATGTTCTCTCTTGGCAGGCTCTGCTCTCAGTGTCTCCGTCCCCCCCCTCCCCCCCCATGGCAGAAAAAAGTGCAAGGGGAGACATTTTAGCAGCAGGACCCTGCTTGACCTGCCCTCTTAGGCCCTCCTCCCATGGGACGGGGGTCTGTTATTAGAGTCGGCCCTTAATTTTCCTTCATCTCTGAACCCAGCCACCCAAAACACATTCCTGGGAGCCCAGGACTTCCTCCAACTCAGAAGGCGGAATGCCTTCAGGAATTCCGCCCGTGCACGGAGACGCAGTTCCCATCGATGGCCTCCCCCTACTCCCGCCAAACCCGGGATTGTCTCTTGGGGCTCGATGCTAGTAATTGCGCAAGAATAGCTCTTGAGGTTGGGGGTGTGATTAAGAGTTCCTGTAGCTTTTGTCAAACTGTGTAATTTATCGTTTCGTCCAGTTACGGGGCACGAGAAGGAGCAGAGTGTCTGGAAGCTGAGAGACAAAAATATTGACTAATGCGCTGAGAGACTAAATAATTTTTTCAATCTTCTCTACAAATTGCAGTATGTTCACAAGTGGTCTAGTTTCAGCCTTACATATCAAGATGTTTGAATATGTTCCCACAAGTTCAGAAAAATAACTCATTCAGGCAGTTCTACAATTGCATGTGTTTCCAAATGCAAATTGGCTCATAGGCCGATGGAATATTGGGGAATGATGTCTCGCATTGGTTTATATGCAATTTCATCCCCAACCTGTGTAGCAAAATAATACTCAGTTAGCTCAGTTAGCCGTAATAGGTTTTGTAAGTGCATGTTGTTAGGGGTGTAACGAAACTGAATCTCAATCGGAAATCTGTCCATGAAATGGCTGCATCAATTCAAAATCCCAAATGTGGCTCAAATTTAGAATGAAATCCAATAAAGCTCTCTAATAAATTCACCTGTCACATCAATATTAGTGTATAGTCATATTTTTTCATATTAAGACCTTATGATTAAGTTCAGGTGGCTAGAGTCTCAGATGGTATTGGCTGCACAAAATAGAGAAAGTGAGTGGTTTGGGGGGGGGGGGAAGAAATAATTTTGAATATGTTTTCAGTTAAATATGACACTTTAATACATTAAACTGATTTAAATAGCATCCAACAGGCCTGAATGTAGCTGTGTCGAATCGTTATATGTTGAAGTATATCTTTTTTTGTGTGTGGTATCAAAGGAGAAATACACACCCCTACTTATTTTCACAAAATCTACGCTATTGCCATGTCTGAGAAGCAGGCCGGTAAGGTTAAATGCAAACAGTAGTTGAGCACCTTAAAAGCCTTGTGGATCTCATAAAATGTTTTGAACACGGTGATTAATGGTTAACCGAGGTCTGCACCAAACCTGTTTTTTCAGTCCTGTTATTTACTATTAGCCAAATTTGATTTTGCGTAACACAAAGTCTTACGGCAACATATCCCTATATTTGTATGAAAAAAGGGAGGGGGGTTTTCTTTATTTGAGCGATATTGACATGCTAGGTACGACAATGCGTGGAGGGTCATTTGCCTTTCCTGCTTTTTGTTGCAGAGAGTTTTACACAGTTAAATGGATCGGAGATGAAGTAAGCCCACTGTTTCAGGATGAGCAACGGTCAAGCCGTTTCAGGGAACGCTCGGAGCGAATAATCGATCTCTCCTTCCTGCTGGAAAAAGCTGAGCAATCGGAACCATCCGCCTGTCCGTGGCTCCTGCCGCTTTCGAGCCGCTCTCGGTAACTAAGCAACCACTTCAGCCATGAAGAAAATTGAACGTTTTTTTTTTTTTTTTTTTAAAGAGATGTTTATTGCAGCTGAAGAACGATCTTTAGAGTATTACGTACAAATCTGACGGCCAGCATTGGCACGGTGATACCAGCCACCTTCTGGCCTGGGATCCAAGTTGAAAAGGACAGAATTTCAGAACCCCTGCATCTGAAATTACACGCCGCACATCTGGGCTAATGCCAGTCTGCCACGGGGAGCTGGAACGACTTAGAAAATGTGGCTGCTTTTTTGCGATGCATCTGCTGATAGGCTGAACACTTCACCTCCATGTGAAGAGCTGCACTGCATTTTGGGACATGTGGATTTATTAATTACTGACAAACTAATTACCTGAACGATGAGTTGACCTCAATACTGTGGCTTTATGGTAATTTCAGTCGGGCGGGGGGGGGGGGGGGGGTCTAAAGCTGTGTTGCCATAGTTTTCAAGATGGAGGACCTGGAATCCTCTCCCCTATCCCCTCACCTGGAAGGCGGCCTTAGCGATGGGGTCTTCCGCGCCCCCGTTGGCCCAGGGTTTGGCGGGCCGGGAGCCCAAGCTGCGGCCAAACACGTCGATGTAGAAGAAGACATATTCCTCCCGGGGCATGTCTGACTTGTAGAAGAGCACCATCAACTGCCGGAACATCTCCCAGGAGCAGCACACGTACACCACTGTGGGGAGGGGGACACAAGCGAGCCATGAGCAGACACCCTCCGGGTCCAGCCTGCCTTCCTGTGCCTTTTTGTGTCACTTCCTGTCTAAGTAGGTACTTGCCTAAGACACAACGGCAGGCTGTGTTTCATCTGGCTGAAGCATTTGGTGTTTTCAAACCGTACCTCCAGATTCAAGCAGCCATCACAAGACATCGTTAAATGGCAAACAGATTAAATATTATTGACTATCAGTTCAAATAATAACTAAAGGCAATGTCAATAATACAGTGTGACAGCGTGAAATTACGGTGGACTGTTTGTCGCCACACTTTTGTATTGAAAGCCAAATCATAAAAAACGAAGGAATAAATGAATATTTTTATAATCACGTGCTCATTTTCAAATTGGTGAATTAATTTGACCATTGACTGTAGACAGCAGTGAATCTCCATAAAAAGAAATAACAATATACAAGAAAAAGAAAGACATAAAACACTGCGCTCTACCTTCTCGGAAGATTGAAACCTTTAGTTTGCAAAGAAATCAAAATAATGAACATCGGGTCCAAAGTCACACAGGAATGTTTCAGTGCTGCTCTATCATCAGTGTGCTGGAGTCTGGGTCCCCACCTGTGGCCACTCACCAGGTTTGGTGAGTCACAAAGCTAACACGGGGAGCTGCGGCGGATATGCCGTGCCGTACCGGTCACCGCCCGCGTCAATTAGCCGACACGGTGATTAGCGAAAATGGCTCCTCTCCCAAGCGTCAATCCCGCCACTCATTAAAACACTGAGGCTCCAGCTCTTAAGTACACCCATTAAGGTAAACCTTTTTTGGTGGGCTTTAATGATTCATGCTTAAAACCGATTTAAAAATTAACGACGGAAGGGTTGAATTTTAAATACGTGTTTTATTGTACGGAATCGTGCAAGTGCACTTCAACTGTTCTTTTTTTTTTTACTTAAATGTAGCACACGGAAATAAATGGAATACATAAAACGCCACATCACAGGAAAAGATTAAAAGGGATGTAGGACCACAACTACATATGTACACAAACCACGGAATGGGGTATAAGGACATGGTGAGGAGAGACAGACACTCATGCCCAGTAAACTGATGCAGACAGACAAATAGGCAGCTACATACAGATAAACAGACACTGGCAAAACAGTCAAGCAGTAGATGGGGCTGCCATGACGAGTGGCAGGGTTAGAGGGGCCAGGAGTGGTGGCTGAGGAAGTCTCCCGGGGCGTGATGACATTCCAACAGCGTCGCCTTCCTGTCCTATCCATTGTTTCAGATTTAACGGCTCAAGCAGGATATGCACAACAAAAACCCGGCAAAAGGGGCTCAAATTTTATCTCCCTGAGCACCTATCTCCCGTAAAAAAAAGGCCTTTCCTGAAGAAAGCAGAGAAAGGGGTCAGAGACCAGATTTATGTTGGACCTCCTTTAGACCAACTGGTGGGTAACAAGAGTATGAGCGTGAAGGCGAGTTGAGGTGTGACCCGGGACCCCGGGTCCAAGATAAGGTCTCCCTTAGCTCCTGTGGAGGGTCGACCTCTATGGAGAAGGCCGATTCACAAGAAGGACAGCCCTTAATGCTTTCTTAATGTTTCTTTCAGCCAAGAAACAAATTTTCAGCTAGCTTCATCCAGCCCTATTGGTGCCTGATAAAGCATCTCTTGCAATCAGGTAACAATGGAAGAAGCGAATTTTCAGAGCCTGGTGCTACCTTTACAAAGGAGACTACACTCACAGGCTCAAACAAGGCTCAACAACCACAGACACGAAAACGTGTAGAGGTGCGGCCAACTGACTCAAAAATCTGCTTATTTTGATTAGTAAGGTTGTCACGGTAGCAGGAGGTGCTCCAGCTCAAAGGACTCCAGTGCCGTCGTGACCGCCAACACAGGAAGGTGCACCACTGGTCCGCAGGACAAGGGTCTCGCCGAAAAGCAGGATGGAGAGATTGCGGTGGCTAATTAACAGGAAGTTGCTTATCATCAGATGACATTTTCAACCATCTGCCTCTGCAAATGCTAGAGACCCTGCAAAGCTAATAGCTGCGGGGAGTTTTATTCCTCCACAACTGTTGCAGCGTTAGAGTCCATTGTGCTGATCCCGAGCAGTCAGTGGGACATGAAATTAATTAAAGATTTCTAGCGCGTGGGATGAGAGGTGGGGACCGTGTCTCCCAATTGAAAACTGTACACAAAATGGCACCTGTGCAAAATGTGTTGTCTCGGCCTATTTGTCAGCTGAAACTTTCTGGAAGCATCCAATACCCCCCCCCCCCCCCCCCACCTCCGCCCTGACACGACCTGTCAAACAGCCCACTCGCTCTTCATTGCACTAGCAATGAGGTGCCGGAGAGACACACCAACAGTGTAAGTGCCTGCTGTTTCTAGAAGTCGTGGGGGTGTGAAGATCATGGGCCAGCTGTGCCGTATTTCCGATAACATATGGAATCATACCTCAACGGCACAAACCTTACAGTCATCTCCTAGGTCCTCGGGATAAATTGGTTAATAGACAGGGGCAAAAAAAAAATCGATCAGTTTTCACTGTCAAGCCTGCCGACTTATTATCACATAGTAATGTCTAAGCTACATCTTCAGACATAGATGAAAGATCATTGTCTTTTTAATGGGTGTGGGGGATCTCAAGCCCCAGTCCATTAAGTAGGGTCTGGTTTTAGAACCCAGGGGTCCTAAACAGTCTCGGTTACAGTCACCCCTCCAGTGACCTCGCAGTCATCCAGTCAACAGGGGCAGACTGGCAAGTATGTGGTTTAATGGTTAAGCTGCAGAGAAACCCAC
The DNA here is from genome assembly GCA_026777045.1 of Hyperopisus bebe. NCBI lineage: Eukaryota > Metazoa > Chordata > Actinopteri > Osteoglossiformes > Mormyridae > Hyperopisus > Hyperopisus bebe. The sequence goes on from JAODJW010000041.1 coordinate 18,364,167, forward strand.
TGAATCAAGACTGGAGACAGAAGATAACGCTAATGGATATATTTGATGGTCCCTCCTTCACATTTTAATAGGCAGGGCTCTGCACCCTGGCAGCACTCTGACTCCAACCTTCTGCAAACTAAGTGGATGGGATCCCATTCCCCATGTTTTTAACCTAATCAATAGGACTCGTGTATAAACACCCTACAGCTACTGTGTAGCCAAAACCTTCCAGGAACACAAAAAGCTTAATTGGATAGAGGAGTCAATGAGTGTAACATGCAATTACAATCACCAGCTGCAGCGTTTCCCTCAAGCTGACGTGGCTCAGCACAGCACTGGGGCCGAGACAATGACACGCGGCTTGGGGAAGAGCCACCAAGGAAACTGAATGTGTCGTCTTCATTTATGACTCAATGATCGTCAAAGTGTTTGTGTTTTTTGGGCTGATCCTGAACTGCTTTAAATCATTTATCAGTGGAAATTACTGCATATAAAATCTGCTCTTATTTCTAAATGATAATTTGGGAGATTCACTCAACATGAGAACCTCAAGTTCAAGGAAAAAAAAACTGATGGTAACACTTTGCTTCCATCCATTTTCTGTAACCATTTATCCTATTCAGGGTCAGAGGGGGTCCGGAGCCGATGGGCACAAGGCAGGGAACAACGCAGGATGGTTCACCAACCCATCACAGGGCACCGTCACACACTAGGCACTCAGACATGCACACCTATGGGCAGTTTGGCAACTCCAACTGGAGTACCCGCAGGAATCCCCACGACGACACGGGGAGAACATACAAACCTCACAGACATGGAACCCTGGTCCCAGAGGTAGAAGGCAACAATGCTAACTACTGTACCACTATGCCACCCTATGCCACCATAACACAAGGGAGCACAAGGTAATAGTACACGCTTACTTAATGCATTAAGTAACCAGTAACTAAGTGTTAGTTATGTACTGATCCCATGTTCGTCCATCATTAATCAGTCATGACAGTTCACACATTTCATGCAGGATCTATATTAGTTCATGATTTGTTCTTGAGTAGTAACTGAGTAACTAAGTTACTTGTACCCCTTTAAGTAAAGTGTTACCAAAAGTATTCATTCTTACAAATATATGGGGGTTGTGCAAGTATCTCAATGCGTAGGAGTGTGTTTTCGCATTTTCTACATGTGTTTCCATGGCTCTTCTCTTCAGTATCCTCCAATAGCCCAAAATCACTTATCATTATTTAGGTGAAATGATCTCCCAAAGGGTACATGGCTGCTTATGTGTAGCCCAGTAATGAACTGACATCTCGTGCTGTTCTGCAAATTAAAGAGGTGGCACGTGGCTCTGTGGGTCTGGACTCGTGGTCAGAAGATGGCCTGTACGGGGCCCATGGTCAGCAGAGCGATGTCACTGCTGGCCCACAGAGCAAAGCCGAGAAACCCCACTGCTCCAGTGACCGGCTGACCCTGCTCTCTCAATTGCATGTTGCTGAAACCTGAAAGACAAGGTCTAGTCATTAAATATCTTGTGTTTCCAATGGTACTACATTTGCAGACATGCTTCACCTGTGCCTTATGTCAATCCACCCCCTCCACTTTGGCCAAGTTCTAAGGTTTCATCTGTTATTCAGCAGAACCTGCACAGTCGCAGGTTTTTAAAGCCACACTGAGCTACAGTGGTACACGCGGCAGCTAGCGGCTGCACTTCCATCTAATTTCTGAAAAGACTGGTTTGATGATCCAGACCCAGTCTTGCTGTCAGATCAGCATCACCTGCTCAGAAAGTACAAAACCCAGTCTGGGTGGTGAGTAGATTCAGGATCCAGGCCCAGTTCCACGTCACCTAAGATCAAAGAACAGAACTGGCCCTCCGCCTCCAAAGCTTCATGATTCATAACACCAGGTCTATATCCACACCTGTCACTATTAAAGCAGCTGTATTTTGTCACAAAAACATTATATACATGATACTAATATTACTATTTAAAGTACAACAATAAAAATGCCATGTTTTTTGTTTGAATCATAAAAAATGCAGGAAGTTGCAATTGGCTTTCCTCTTCCATCTGGGATATTTAAGCATCCCAGTTTGTTGCTCTTTGCTATTATCTCTGCTATTTAACATATTTTTCACTTAATCTGGTCATTAACCCCACAAAAAAAATCCCTGTCCTGCAGCCTGAATGGCAAGAATGTCTTGAAAATAAACCGAGACTTGAAAATAAACTTTCTGCTGCCCTAGGATTCATATCATACCTCATTAATACTTCCAGGATTAATACTCGGATTGTATGAGTAAGAGAATACTGCAACATGTCTGCAATGCATGTGTACCACCAAAGTAATGCATGCAGCACACGCAACATATGACTAAAGCACAACACCAATCAGCTACCGTCTGTTTTCTTTAAGCTCCTGAACACGGGAGTTTCATATGACTGAGCTCTGGGGGGGATGGAATTTGGGGTCAAATGTATTAAAACCACAATTTTTTTCCCCTGGATTTTCAACATTCTCCAAACGCAAAAATACCATCTTTCGTTCATGATTGAAAGGGAAAGGAGGAGCACTTTAGAAAGCTACATAAATAAGTTTTATAGTAAAATAACAGGCATTACAAAAAAACTGCATATTAATCCAAATCCCCCCCAAAATACAAGGGCTTTACATATTGACTTGCTTATTATTGGTCTGTCAGTAACTGTCATAATCCTCCAACAGATTATTCTTACCTAAGTTAAACGACACAATTGCAACACAGAGAAAGTATGTCATGATATGTTTTATGTAAACATGACAAAAAATGGCTACAAACAACTTCTGATCTTTGATATTAACATATTAACAGCCTTGTTGTGTTCTGGCCATCAGGAAGTTCGGGAATTCTCCCAGTGGGCCGGTCCTGTGAGGTCCAATCTGTCTTTCTCAACCCCGGCATCGTATATTCTGTATACCAGGGGTGCCAAACCCGTCGGTAATGATTGACGGATAACGCCTTATTTTCTTGGTGGCCATAACCTCCCCCTGGCCAGCGGCAAAATGTACCAAGCCCCCCCCCCCGGGGCTGCTTCTTGTTGCTAGTCCACTGCAGCTTATACCTATTCCAAAATCGATAGGGAGATGCCTTATATAATATCCAACATTCTTCCCCTGGATTTCAGAACCAGCAATGGAACAAAGTTCAGGATTAGATCATCATTCCCATAGTAAGTATTAGACTGGACCAAACCAGCCCAGTTCAGCTCATGGCTGGAGGTCACCAGCACTGCTTCGTCTCTGATAAAGAATTTAAGTGTAACTTAAAAGCAGCGAAATGGAGTTGATGAAGGATACACCAATAACATTTGGAGAGAGAAGGAACGGAACAAAAAGTGCTTCAGTAACCGTCCAAGTGCATTTCATTCCCTTAGCAACCCCATCCAATCGGTATCTAAATTTTTAACGATTATTTAGATTCGAACGATGTCATTTCAATACTGCACTGTCTTTGTTGTTGTTGTCTGTTACCAGCGTCTGTCAATTTTTTAATCTTTATCTTTTTTATCTAAGATCTTTCTGGTTAAAATGTTTTTCAGAAATTCTTATCCATGCCCCACGGTTCAGAACGCGAAGCTAATCAGTGTCGGCTTACAGGCCGGGCCAGTCAATCCGATAGGCGATATAGGCGGCCGCTATGGTGTCATCTTATGAGGGAATGCCAACATGCCAGCCAATTTCACTTTGCCTCGGGGGGGGGGGGGGCATCGGACACCGGCGGCGATGCTCATCTCAGGGGGCCACATCAGCCAGAACCAGTGCTGCTTAGAGGTACTGTTAATGCTCATCTTCAATTCTACTCTGTTACTTAATTTTTATCTGAAACAAAATCAGCGTAAAATAATTACAGCAAAGGCTTAGGCTTCATTTCCACCCCGGTAGGGGCCAAATCAGCCCCGAACACCCGCCCCGTAAACACCCATGATACTCCTATAATATTGGCAGTTACGTGTCCTTATACCCAAATCTATGCCCTTGACTTAGAATAAATAAGAGTAATCATTTGTTCGTAAAGGCACATTTCAAAATTAATATGATTGATAGGAGCGCTTCTGCCAGTGAGAAAACATCTTCAGCCCGAACATAAACAGTCCGATATTTATTAACGGTCTGCCGGTGACTCACTCGACTCACCTGGTGTTTCACATTCGAAGGAGTTAATTAAAATACCAGCGATTTCATTTCCAAAGTGTCAGTCACAGTCAGTTTGTAACAGACCAATGAAGAACAACTGAAGTTTACACCGTAACGTGTAGTTCTAAAACTTTGGCAGCTTATGTAAGTGTGTAGTAGTATATAAGTTGTAACAATAGGTATAAGATGAACATGAAAACCACGTAGAAAATAAACACTAAAAATTTCACACAGATGCACAAAGTAACAGACACTGTCAAATATTTGCTTTGTTCACTAAAGACTTAGCTGAAGTTGTTTTAAACGAGAGGAAAAAATTATAAACATAGGCTATGAAGTCAGAAAATATTACATTTAGAGGACAATAATAAAGTTCAAAACCATAATTTTGGTAAATAATAACTATAGTGTAAAACCCTCCAGACTGAATTAATAAAGGATCACATTCTCGTTTTCATTTTTTACGTTGCGTCAGTGGAGTAATTACGGCTCAGTGAAATTTTCATTACAGTGTAAGTGACTTTTAGAGAGTTGTTTAATGATTAGTAAATCGTATTAGTGCACCCAGTGAAACACAGTGATGTAACAATCAGTAAAGTAGCAAGGGGAAAGCGGACGACAGAACATGTGTTTGATAACATTCCATTATAAATAGCTTAAACCAGGTTTACTGAGCAATAAGCCTATATATGGTGGTTATCATAGTTTGGCATATTATTTTTGCTATCCTACTTTAAATCGGTGTAAGTCATAAACATCCAGACAAATGCATACTTGTCTTCAATGAAACAAGATAATTTCTAAATATATTACTTTCCTCAGAAGGAAATTTATAGGCTAATGATTTAGTGTAGTCAGTTTAGTGCTACTTTTATCAAAATGTACAACCGCGTATAAATATGGAAAACATTATTTTTAATCAGCATTCCTATTTGATTAATGTAATGACTCTGTCGAGCTCCATAGATGCCATGTATTCTGTCAGTTTAATTGCAGCTTAAGGGACCGGATTTCGATCGACGGCACTGCTAATTCAATTCAGTATGTGCCCGACCTCCTGACACTGGTGCAATTCAAACTCTGTGTGAAACAGTACACATCATTGTGTTCTATTACTCCAGGGGGGGGGAAAAATGAGATTTTCTGTGCTGGATCACTTGTTTGAACACATTAATAACGTCACCT
>JAODJW010000041.1:18369603-18389573 GCA_026777045.1 Hyperopisus bebe
CCATTTTCGCCCCCCCCCCCCCCCCGCCAATGGCTGCCGCCCATGCCCTTTTCCACTTTATTGAGCGATTCCCGGCAGATTTGACAAGCCAGTTAACAGTCCATCAGCAGAGGAGCGGTTCAGAGGCTCCAGTGCAGATTGCTAGTGCCCCTGTGTGAGACAAGCGTCCAGCCTTCCTGTTCTCACCCCCTGCCAGACAAACAGCGTGAGGAAGAGAGCCAGGGCCACAGCTACTCCAGGAGGGACCAGAACTCACAACCAGTGATGAATAGAGTAATGACCATAATGAATGACATATCAGGACTGAAGGGTACATGCTCAGCGAAAATGGCCTCGCGTGCCATTTAATGGGGAAAGGATAAGGGAAATGGGATGTATTTCAGCCAAAAACACCGAATGCTCTCTCTCAAAGCTATACTCATGAAGTGTGATGACCCAAATCTAAAGGGAGCAGCCCAGGGTTCTGTTGCCGGCAGAAAGCCCTTACTGTAAAATGTCACCAGTCATGTGATCAGCAGGCATGACATCACATATCCAGACATTACCGCTGCTCTGCCAAACAGACTTAAAATTATGCTGCAAAATATATAATTAAAAGGCTGTTTATCACTGCCATTTTAGTTCACTGTGTAAATATTATTCATAAGTTCAAATTTGAACAAGTCACTGAGTCCTGTTAGTAATACCCTTGGAAGGAATGCATTTCAAGCATTATTTGCATACCGATAAAAACACCACCCTTGCCTAAACTTCAAAATGATTTTGTAAAGCAGGGGTGGCCAGTCTTATCTGCATAGGGTCAGTGTGTCTGGAGATTTTTGGGATAACCTTTAGGTCAGTTGTTATAACCCAGGTGTGAGGACTCTTCAGCCAATCAGTCCCCTAATTTAAACCCGCACACCCAATGACCCTTTCTGGATAAGATTGCCCAGCCCTGTTTTAAAGCTATTATAATAATAAATACTTTTACTGATTAGCATGGGGAAATCATCTTTTTTTATACCTCCCCCAACTTGCTCTTTGCAGAGTAAGCTGTCCACAAAGGCAGCCACCCATTGGGGCACCCAGGGAGCTGGGGGTTAAGGGCCTTGCTCAAGGACCTGCAGACCGTTCTGAACCGCTGACCTGATTATAAACACACAGGCTTAGCCCGCTGAGCCAGACACTGCCTCCTCATACAGTACAAGAAACAGCACAGCATTTATCCAGTAAAATAAAGTGAGCAAACACCTTTAAATCAGGCCTTTGGGGACTGAGACATGGCATGGCTGTTATGGTTTTAAGCATATGGTGTCTACCTGCACTTGTTCTTCACGCAGAAGCCCTGGGTGGTGATGCCTTAGGGATGGCCTGAAGGGGGCACTATACCCTGGGCACTGCTATGTGCATCTCCAGGGGTTCATAGGTAGGCGGCTCACCCAAAAAAAGCACAAGGGTGAGGTAAGCCACCAGACCCCACTCCCTGACGCAGACCACTGACTGGTGTGTGATCAAGTCCAGTCGCGTTCCGCAGTAAACAGAGATAGTGAATATAGCTGAGCTAAGTGGACCTCAGTGAAGGTCAAAACGACATTCGGGGGCAGTGACATTCACAGCTCTCACTGCCGGCCTCATTAAAGTTCCTTCATATCAAATCAATTATAAATGCCAGATAAATAAATCAGTCCTATTCAGCAGCTTAATGCAATATGCTATACAGCTACAATACTGCAGAGAAACACCTGCATAATGCGTGTTGTGAAGGGATTACCCAGAATGCATCAGTCGGGGATGGTTTCTGAAAATTATCTGTATATATTTAATCTGTACTGATACAGCTAATTAAAGACCCCGATGCTCTGCTCTTGGCTTTATTTCCAAATTATTATGGACTGTTTGTGATAATACAGATAATACAGACATAGTTATAAATCACCTATCCTTCGAACCTGCAGCCAATCACAGGGCACGAGACTAGGGAATCACTGATTCCAACTTTCTCTCTCACACACACACACACAAGCGCACACAGGTATGTAATTATGTCTTTGTGGGGACTCTCCATTTATTTATATGTGGAAAAGTCTAATCCCAACATGGTGACCTTAATCCAAACCCATCCCTAACCTTAACCAGAAGTAACCAAACAAAATAGAAGACTTATTGCATTTTTACTTTTTTGATTGCATTCACAGATCTTTGTGGGGAACGAAAAAACCCACAATGTCAAAATAACAGGTTTTTATCACATTTCGAGGGCCATTTGGTCCCCATAATGTAATATAAACATAATCCAAACACACACACACACACACACACACACACACACACGCACCCTATGGATGAGAGGCTGTCAGGTTGTATAGTTAGCGGGTTGAGAGTATGTTGACCACCAAATTTCCCTGTATTACATTATTTTTTTTTCCATAACATGCAGCAGAAGGTCTTCCTCTAGCTGCATGGTTCCCAAATTTGTTGTCCAGGGGCATTACAAAATAAATATCCACCCCCCAAAAAAATAAACAACAAGGAAATGTATGCATGATCCTGTTTAGGATCTTGAGGGTGTGGGGAACAGCAACATAATAAATAATAAATAATTGATGTGGATGTGCATTCTGTACAATGATTCACGGTACAATACAATGATTCACAGTACAATACAATGATTCACATACAATACAATGATTCAGCAAAGGAGAACAGACAGCGAAGACACTTGATTACCGTATATTTTGCTATAGGTTCTACTGACAAATACCCACCTTCACAGTAAACAGATATTGTGTCTTTTCACCTGTCAGCAAATTGACAAACTATCCAAACTGTGATACACAGCAATATCTTTCACATCATATTGAAATGTCCACTTATTTCCTAGCAAGTGTCAATTCAAAGACAAAAACAGGAATGACACAGCTCTCTGAGTGAATAGAAGGCTTCAGATACTGACCACCCAGCTACATTAATAATTTAGCTAGATTCATATGACTTAGGGGTCAGCAGCAAGGCAATGCACAGCAAATTCCTCCTTTGCATTAATTAATTAAATGACAGACAGACAGACAGATAGACAGACAGAGTAAAAAATGTGGTTGGCTGTCGTGCCATACCTGAATTTACATTCATGTTGTTTTAGAGCAGAATCTGGGCTCATCATTAAGCAGGTAACACGGCCATCTTAAAAAAAAAAAAAAAACTTACTCCACAGGTTAGGTATTGACATTAATAGTAGTTAATGCATTGACTTTGGTGTAAATCTCATTGCTCTGCTGGGTTTGCCTCCCGCCTGCCAGTCAGACATCCCATCAGGGGAAAGGCCAGGGCAGAGAGAACAGATGGGAGATGGATTCTGTGCAGGTCTCATTTTCAGCATTAACTCCCCCCAAAGGTAAGAAAACAGGACTATTTGCTATTAAACTTATTCAAAAACAACCAAAACCCCCAGATCACAGCATAAAGAAATGTTATCTCTGTCACTTCACCTTTTATTAATTGCCTGGAACTTACTTGAACTTAATTAAACGCTTTGATATTATTAACATAGATAATTATCTGCCAACATGCCCATCTCATTCACTGTAGCTGACATGAGTCTCTCATTAACTGCTTAGCATGTTAATTTGCCTGTCAGTGGATACAGCAAGTCATCTGAAGCACAGTCGTCTTAAGCAGAGTCATGAAAGCTAACAGCTTTTACAAAAAATATCATACTTTCATCCTGTTTTCTGCCAAGCTGTAAGACTAGGAGGCATTTATTTTTCCAAACAGATATTAATGAGGATAATCTTTAGGACATTGATTAACACTATACTTAAGAGGGCACAAATAATGTAGTATTATGCTATTACTAATAAATTAATTAACCACAAACTAAGTCTTAGTTACATACTGATTCCGCTAATGAATAATAAATATCTCAAGCAGTAAACTTTGTGAACTACTGAAGAAACAAGTCATGACTAATACAAGCAAATTACCGATCTCATGTTTGTTCATCATTATTGAATCGTGACACTTCTATCTGAAGTAGTGACTATATTTGTTCAGGAGTTGCACCTCAGTAGAGACTGAGTTACTACTAAGTATTTGTGCCCCCTCAAGTAAAGTGTTACCAGATAATGTAACCAAAGGGGCAAAGATGACATGACACGCTTTCAGAGGGCCCAAAATCTCCAGTGGCACCCCTGTGTTCAGTACATAATTTTTGTTTTGGGACACAATGAGTTGAACAAATACATTTATTGACAAAGACAGATCCTGAATTCACAAGTAGATGTTCCACATGTAAAACATTATGCTGATTGTGGCTTTGAGTTGCTTACAGCATTTTGGTTTCCAAACAAATTACACCAGCATTGGAGAGTGAGTAGCCTCTGTTATACTCGTACATGTTGCTTGAAACACATCCAACATACTAACTCATTTGTGACAACATGATCCAAGTGTGTGTACAACCGGAGCACAGCAGAAACAGCCTCTGCAAGTTAAGGCGCTTTTGGCAGGAAATTCAGACTAGGCCAAAATGACTACAGTTATAGGAGTATTTATCACTACAGATACACAACCTTGCTCAGCAGAAGAGAACATGGGATTTGATTTATTATGATGTTTAGTTTACATATTTATTTTTACAATGTACAAATAAATGTCCCTTAGGTTTTGTTATTCAGACAAACTCATTGCCTTTGATTTACAACTGTTTCTAATTGTGTTTGTGTTTCCAATTTTAATAAGAAATTATTTCAAAACAAATCATTTTCCCTGCTGTACTAAAATTGCACCGAACCATAAACCCATAACGGAGGTTTATACTGAACCATGAATTTTGTGTACCTTTAGATCCCTAATTAATATATTTAATTACTGAACCTGGATTGTGAAAAGATTTTAATTAATATCTCTGCTTTCACTGCATTCTTACACTCTAGATTATAAACAGTACTTGCACTTCACATTGTTCTTCTTCTTTTGGTTAATCTGTCAAATGTTTTAAATTCTAAACTCATTTTCACTGGTATTTTAGACACCCTACAGCCCACTTTCATATAAACTCCCACCTTCTTAAAACAGCTTGCAGCATAAACAAAGCTGTCCGCTGAATCCCTCAATATATATTCGCTGAGGGCACATCAAACAGACATTGTTTTGCTGATGTTACAACTTCGATAAGCTGTAGTATTTTTATTGGACATTGAGCCCAGCCTAAAATAAAATAAAAATCCTTTACCTGCTTCTTAAACGATTATGCTTCATTGTGATTGGCTGATATAGTTACCCACAGCATCCTCTGGACAAAACACTACAACAAACACAAACACTCACAGGGCACCTAGAAAGAGAAAACAGCTTAAGGCCTGATTCCCTTTGCTATTCTTCTTAGAACCTTAAGCTTGTGAATAATCTAAATAAAGCACTTACATGGACACACTCAGTCATCTACACAACCTTCCATAAAAAAATGACGATACTGACAAACAAGTACTTAATTAAGTGGTGAAACTATCTTCCTGTTTTCTGAGGCCACCTAATCATGGAAGCTGTGAATTGCTCAAAGAAAGCAAACCCTTTACACAATGGCTGTTTTGACAGTAAACCATACTGAGTTTGTTTCTGTGTTGCACCCCAACCTATGCATCTACTTTAGGGTAAGCGTCTTTGATAGGGTGTATCTCCTCAGGATCCGGAGTCAGCTGACCAGCTTCTATCGCCTGCGGTTAGTTACGCGCATCTCTGATACTCAGCATGCCCCCAAACGCACATCCAGCCCCAGCATCAATCTGCCCTTTGTTTTCGTTCCACTCACCGTTGCCCTAAAACCTAGTGATGGCCAAATGACACTTCATGAACCAATCGCTGTATTTTCTAACACCACTAGATGGTGCTCTCTACTCAAAAAAGGGCTCAATTCATGCCCCAAAACAAAGACCACCATCTAGTGGGGTCAAAAATACAGAATGGTTCATGAAGCTTCATTTGGCTATAAAACCCATTCCACCTATATAAAGCAGTCATTCCATCCTCCGGCTTAATTGATTTTATTGCAGGTGACTTATTCCTTACTCATACTTTATAAATAATACTGTTCCCACTCCGGTACTACATCAGCTTGGGGGCCTTGCTGGGATCTGACTGGCCATGAGCTGAGCCGACCTGCCCTAAATGGACCATAACCTACTCGGTAAACACGGAATAAGAAGGTGTCTAAGCACTGTAACAACAAATGGGAATGTTGTAATGGCATATAGGGTAATGTCTAACTAACATTGTACCATTAGAGACACCCACACACATCAATCCATCCTTCCATTCATCTATCCATCCATCTTTCATTATCATGTGGAGGGAAGGTTTGGTAAAGGGCTAAATGGACAGGGAAAGTATGACTGCCAACTACCACAATTAGACAGCGCTGCAGACAGAACAGGATTGCCACACTGAGCAAGAGCTACATATCTCACCTAGCACACAAACAACAAGAGTAAACTAGGAAAGCAGGCACATGATGGAACTGCCACACCATAAGTAGCCCTAGTTTACCTGTCCATATAGGAGTATATTTATGAATGAGAAATTCAAACATCATTTTATTTATCAGGTAAAGTACTACAGTGATCCCCCGCTATATCGGGGTTCAGCTATTACGCCCCCACCATTTCACGGATTTTTCCCCGAACCGTCACAGTTCTCTGCGTATCGCGTACCTTGCTTGTGGTCCGATAGTTTTCGTTTTTTTTTAAGCCCGACGATGGCTCCCAAGCGTTCTGCATCTTCTAAGCCTTCTGGTAGTAGTGAGCCTAAGCACCAGGGGAAGACCTTGTTCATTCAGAAGATAAAACTCCTGGATATGCTTCGGGAAGGAAAGCGTTATGCGGACGTCGCTCACCATTATTAAAATGTTCTTATTGTTACATATTCCAGTACGTATACAGATACAGATGTAATGTATATAAAAATATACATTACATATTATTGTTATTATTTTTATGTTACTCATATCCTTAGCCCAACATCCCCATGTCATATGTGTTTAAAGCATGTGGGAGGGGTACTTTAAGGTTTAAACTATATATATATATTTTTTATTTATATGGTCTTTCTATATCGCGTATTTTCACCTATCACTGATGGGTCTGGAACGCATCTTCCGCGATAGGCAGGTGTTCACTGTACTAACACAACATGGGTAAAAGAAAAATACTTGGAATGAAGAATTTCTTTCATCAGTTCACACAGTGTGTGTCTGTGTGCATCTGTATACACATACATGCACACAGGTTTGTAATTATATCTACCCAGATCTAACCTTAACCATAAGTAACCAAACGAAATACGTGTCTTTGGCATTTATACTTTTTTGATTGCATTCACAGATCTTTCTAGGGACCTGAAAAATGGTCTCCACAACGTAAAAAAAGACAGGTTTCTATTACATTGTGGGGGACATTTGGTCCCCCACTAAGTAATATAAATCTAATCCCCACATACACATACACACACTCGGTGGACTGATGAAAAAATCCATATCCATCCATCCATCTTCTGTAACCACCTCTTCTATTCAGGGTCGAGGGGGTTACAGGCCCAAGGCAAGGAACAATCCAGGATGGGGTACTAACCCATTGTAGGGCCCCCTCACATGCCATTCACACCTATACACCTATGGGCAATTTGGTAACTCCAATTAACCTCAGCATGTTTTTGAATTGTGGGGGAAACTGGAGGAAACCCCATGACGACACGGGGAGAACATGCAAACTCCACACACATGCAGCCATGGTGGAGACTTGAAGTGTAACAGTGCTAACCACTGCATCTCCATGCCGTCCCATATATTATGCACATAATTTATAAATATAAACAAGAAAACAGAAGAGGAACACAGTCCAGGAGTTAAAAACCACATCATTTTAAACTTTAAGAGCTTCTTGCATTTCTGTAGCAGCTTTATGCTAGGAGTGGAATTCCTGGCTAAATGTTAATGAACGTCTTGTACTTTTAATCCAGACAATAATAAACAGCTCAGTGTTCAGTGAACCATTGTTGGCTTAGCGTTGCCTGATGGGAATGTTATGTGAAAATATAATGGAGGACAAATATCTCATTGGTGTTATCCTCTGCATAACACCACAGTCTTATTTCGAAAAAACACATAAAAAACCCACAAAGGTCTCTGGCCAGGATGAAGTTTTGCCATTTGGGCCACAGCCCGGAAATTCAGCTCTTTTTTATTTATGATAAATGATGATAATGGTACATAACACGTTAACATGTCCCACTGAGAAACAGAAAGTTGTATCAGCGGAAAGTCTGTCTAAACGCCGCCCTGGGGATAATATATATGTCTGCTCATCCAAATAATTTTGTTTTGTGTTTATGAGATTTAAACTGAGTCACTTAAACAATTGTCTCAAATATTTCGGTGTAAGTTAATAAAAACAGATGGTAACTTCATAAGCAATGAGGTATGATGACAACATTGCACGACAGCCCATGCAGACTCTCTAAGCCTAACATTCAGTACCGGCTAGTTTAGATGGTGAAGCTGTGTAAGCCAAGAGGACACAACACAGACCTCTCTTACAGTTTCTCCTCCATCTGGGCTGCTCATATCCCTTAAGAATCTAATAGCGCCAAGCTGGCTGATGATCAACTAAGATTGATGACCTAACTGAACCAACTGGGCCTACCAAAGGTGTATAGTTCAGGTCCAGAAAGTAAAAATCCAGACCAAGATTCATCCAACCAGTTGAGTATAAAGAGTCACACTCACAAAGTACTCAGCTGGTTGGTTGAAACAAAATCTTGGTCTGGATTTTTACTTTCTGGACCTGAACGATCCATCTCTGCAACCAATTAAGGAGAGAGAAGAAGGAATCTCCTCATATGTTTATTCAGGACATGATTATTTCAGTCTTCTGTCTCTTTAAGCGCTAAGTGACACAGCTATCATTGGGTTTCTTTTAATAGGTTAAAGGTCTTGATAATATGTCATGGTTAGCAATCTCTTAAAGGTGTTATATACAAAATGTGGATAAAAATATATTCGGACTGAAAACACTGTCAGAATACTGCTACATACTTCAGAACCAGGATACATAACATTCACGATATATTAAATGGATGTTGAGTAGTATGTTGTAGTGTAACATGCCAAGAGTATGTTGTAGTATGAAATGCTAAAAGTATGCTGTAGCATGAAATGTACCACTATTAGCTAGTAAACAGGATGTGTGTTGTGTTGAAATTATAGGCGTAAGCACACAAACTGCTTATTACACTGAAATGTAAGTCCCACCCTATATTCATTCGTATTCAATTGTCATTGACAGTATTTTCAACTGAGAAACAAGACCACAAGAAATACTGAGTCCGGTTATACACCTAATAATAAACTGTATAACTGATTTAAGTGTATATTAAAAACAAAAATAAGGAAGCTGTTATTACAAAAAATATTAAAAACAATGTACAGAATCATCACCATCTCCAACCCCAGTGACATCATATAACATATAACAGGTACTAAAGATTATAATCAAAGGTTTGTAATATGAAATCACATTAAAGGAAGCACTTCAGCAGACCCTTATGAACATACAGAGATAATTCACAATGAAACAGATCCAGCACACCCACACATTCAGAGGGTACACGAAACGTCAAACTTTAATTTTACTGATATTTAAATATAACAAATGTTTTTGTTACTGAGGCTTTGCACACCAGCTGTAATCTTAAAGTGCAGTTTCCACAATTCATTAATTACCTGCACTTATGCAGGGCAGGGAAGAGCAGATAGATAAACACACACACACACGCATCTTACTGATAACCATTGGACACTTGTGCCTGCAGCCTTATCGAGAAATTCTGCTTACTAAAGTCAGACACTGGGCGATGCAACGGCGTACAAAAAAGCTCTAATTTAGGCTGCAGAATCCGGGTCATACTGTAAGCAGAAAAAAAAAAATCTGTTGTCTATTTTTAGATGGATATTTCAGAATCAGCCACCAAACATTCCCAGAAAACTCGGTTGAGTGTCCTCTGTTTCGATGGGGATTTTTTGGCCTCTTTTTCAACCCCACCCCCAATTATCCATCCTTCCATTTTCCAATCACATATTCTGGTCTGGGTGATGGGACCCCAGTTAATTATTTTTTCCTCTGACACACAACTGGGTAATACTACACCTCAAAAGGAATTAGAAGATCAAAATTGTTCAAATGAGTGTTAAAAAATCTTTGAAGAAATTTTGTTTTCAGTCATTTAAACAACATGTCCAAAGCCACGTGTAATGATTTAAGCAACAAACTTCAGCTGAGCTAAAAAGCAACAAGGCAGATTGGTGCAAGTCTGCTGCAATCACATCTACTTGTAATTTACTGACTCTCCTAAATCATAAGCATGCAATTAAAGAACACACAGAGGCAACATTGAAACCCTGAGCATCAGCTCAACGAGTTCTTAAATGAGTACCTCATTTTAAAAATGTCTCTGGACTCTCCAACTGAACAAACGTCCCTAGAAATGAAAGAAGTTAAACGGGACCTGAGCTAGTTCTTGTTGGAGTCTTGTCTGCAATTTAGTTAGTGTTACAAGTCTTGTAGAATTTCTATTATCTAAAACAATAACTAGGGCAGCAAAATGGCATCGCACCTCCAGAGTTTTGTGGGTTCGAGTTCTGACTCTGTGTGTGAAGTTTGTATGTTTTCCCTGTCTTTGCACATGGTTCCTAAGAGTCCAAAGAATGTATGGTTAAGCAAACTGGTGTCCGACCTGCTCATGGCGTGACTGTGACCTGTGATGGACTGGCATCCCACGGCCATAAAGCCTGTACTGCCTAGGATTAGGGTCCAAGCTCATTGCGACCCTGTGGTGCATAAGCGGCATGACAAATGGATGGATGGCTAATACATTCCTAATCTCTACAGTGTAACTGTCCTGCCCCAGATCAGGGGAATGGCAGGGATATAAGCATCAGAGCCCAATCAGTCCCTTACACCCTCATCTCATGGGGTGTCTTACTCTACGAAATGTCCCATTGCTGTTGTGGGTGCGGGTTTTTGGGATGACAGTGGGTCCCCAGGACTGGAGCTGAGAACCACTGCTTTATTATTGGCTGATAAGGAGGTCATCCCCAAAACCTGCACCCACAGTGGCTCCCCATGGATCCAGTTCACCATCCCAGTCATGGTGACGATGATGGAGTCAAGTTAGATTGAACATTTCCATAGCTTACAGTCCAAGCTGATTCTGGGAGGAGAAAAACTAATTAAGTTTATTAAATGGAAACTAAATTTGAACTTGGCTATAGCTAATAAATAACTGAGCGTCCAAAAAGTAAATCGAAAAAGGTATCATATGCCTTCCTTGCTAATGACATCCTTTCCTGGATCTCGCTTTTCTGCCACAGGGCAGATAAAGTGGGTTTTCACAGTCAGGGCAGAAAGTGCCGGAACCCCAGCTGAATGTCAGGCGTAACGTCACGCATGATTCCCTGCAGACCTGTGCAGCCTGGCAGCCTTGGCGCTCGTTCCTGTTTCCTGGCTGCCTTGAGTGGCACCGTGCCAGAAGATTATAGCACAGAGTGGGGGAATTAAATTTGGGGTCCACAGAACATTTGTTGGGGAGAAGTGTTTCGTAAATGGACTGAATGTCAGGATAATCATCCCGTTTACGCAACTCAGCATTCCAGCACCCCCCAGAGGTAAAGAAAAAAAAACAGAATTAGCAGTAGGGGGTCTCTAGCTCTGGTCTGGTTTCATTTTGGAGGCCCTGGAGTGGAGGTCAGAGAAGGAAGCTCTACGGCAGTGGGGAGGAGACCCCCAGAATACCCGGTCACTCCTGCACGTAGCCGAATCCACCCCTGTTCTGTCTAGTTGCAGCAGGATGCCTCCAGCTGAGGTTCTCTCTGTCGATGATCATCAGGCTTCTCCACTTCCGCTTATAGAACCTTCCGGCATTCCTTCTGCTCAGCCTCAGAGCAGTCACCACGCTTCCATATCTGGCATGGCCACGGCCTGCCACTCCCGGCTCCAACACCATGTCTCACGTCCCCACTGGCCTTGTTTTTCAGCCTAATCAAACTGTTTTTTTTTTCCATTTCAGTCCCCCGGCAAGATTCAGATGAGTGCTGAAATTCACCGCTGAGATGGCTGGTTGTTGATTGTCTATTTAAAATGTTGTGAGAATCAGCTTGGGCCCATAGCGAGAGAAAAACATAACTTAGATTTTCTGTAATTCCACTCTTTACCGAGTACACATGATGAATATTCCTGAGATTCCAGTAAGCCTGCAACTCTACTGAGCAAAAACTGCTGACTCATTACAGGTCGCCTGCAGTGTGACGCAACATTTCATAATACAGATAAACAGATACAAAGAAAATATGAATAAAATGGAATATCTACCCACAGTCAGTGTTCAGTGATGGTAGTTAGCAGTCCTGGTGAATTAGATGACATCAGTTGCTGAAACAGTAATGCTCCGTGCCACATTAAGGGACAGTGATGATGGAGTTGCCCTGACTCCATTGGTGTCCACTGAGGCGGATACTTTACATGTACTGATAATGCTCTCTGAGGCCCTTTCCCTTTCAGGTTTACAGCAGGTATTGTTGGTTACTGCTGCTGGGCTCAGCTTCCTCAGGTCCAGAACCAGCAGAGGGGGGATTCCCCGGACTCACGGCCTAGGGATCAGCCGGATTTGGATACTGTGTATGTTTGTCTGTGAGTTATGTATATATTAAATTGTGGTGACCAGATTTCCCCATGATGTGATAAAAATCTGTTATTTTGAGAAACTCAATTTCATAAAACTCTGGAACTGCAATCAAAAAACTAAAAATGCCAAAAGAATTTTGTTTTGTGACTTATGGTTAAGGTTAGGACTGGTTGGGGTTAAGGTTGTCATTGTTGGGATTAGGGTTTTGTCCATAGAAATGAATGGAGAGTCTCCATAAAGATATGAATATAAACATGTGTATCTGTGTGTGCGTGTGTGTGTGTTTGTGTGTGTGTGTGTTTTCCCACATTCAGGAAGGAGTCACACCCCGCTTTACTGAAGTTGGATATAAAATAACCTTCATTATTCCTGCATGGTTACGGATACCTCAGACAGAGTACACTCACTGTCTGCATGCTAAGGTATATTTATTCCTGACTATGCAAACAACACAAGGCCCAAGCTAACCAATTACAATATGACCATTAACCAATAGCCCATTATCGACTCCTACGCTATATCTATGGTACTGTGTCTTCAGCAGACAAAGAAAATTATGCTTAAATCATCAATGTATGTGTTGACCACGAGCATACCATACTCCATCTGTGCGGAGCTTGCAGGAAAAAAAACAAGCAACAAAACGTACTGTCCATGTTTTCTTGTGGTATGCCCTACAACATTTTTTTTGCATGATTTATTAAAATTAGATTTCAGTTTGCAGTCCATTCAATTCATCGCCCTTTTCAAGTTCTGAATCGGTTTACAGAAATTCTAAAGGGATTTATTAATGCAAAAATGGAACACGGAACTAAAGAAATAATGACTTGCATTATAATGTGATAATTATCAAATTATCGTTTTACTTGAAAAACAAATATATCATGATGAAACATTTTGACATATCGCACAAGCTCAGGGTAAACCAGCTGGAGTTAACTCTTTCGGAAAGGCTTCACAGTGAGGGAGAAGCCTGGGACCATTATTATTAATAATAATAATAATAAACAAAACATACAAAATGAAATTAAGAAAATTTAAAGCAAACAATACAAACATTATGAAGTGGCAGCTTGTAAAACAGAGTAAGACTTTTGCAAAAGATGTGTTTTAATATCAGCTTGGAAGGTGGATAGAGAATAGATTCTGCGGAAAGTCTGTGGAAAGGAGTTCCAAAGTCTGGGTGCCATGACAGTAAATGACCTACCACCTACAGAAAAGAGACGAAATTTGGGCACTATGAGCAAACCAGCATCAGAAGACCGAAGAGTACGGGCAGGAGTGTAAGGATAGAGCAGCTCAGCTAAGTCCTGTGGCACAAGGCCATGAAGAACCTTGGAAGTGAGGAGCAGTATCTTGTACTGAATGTGAAGAGTGACAGGGAGCCAGTGAGGGTCATGCAGAACAGGAGTGATACTGTATGAGCAGAGCATTTATTATTACAGATATAAAGAGATATTAGCAGAAACACAAAAGAAATAACAGTTTTGGCTATAACAACACAAGGTGGGATCAGGACAGAACCATTCAATCTCTTCTGACTTTGTGGCTCAGCAGATTAGAGATATGTGTCTGTGTCCAGAAGATTGTGGGTTTGAATCCCATCCCGTGACTGCTCTTGTGCCCTTGAGCCCAACTTCTCCAGAGGCACTGAACCCTGGCTGACCCTGTGCTCTGACCACAGACCTCATTCTCACCTGTATATGCATCTGTTTCTCTCATGGAGAGCAAGATGACGTACGTGAAAACAGACCAGCTCCCCAAAGAGATGACCAAAGCTGCTCTATTCTGTTCTATCGCAGTATTACTGTCAGCTACAACATCTGAGGCTTTAACAAAAAACATTTCTTCCAATGATTTTCGCTGTGCGATTCTTTGTGAGAGGAACAGCAGAAATGAGGCAACATTAATAGATACATTCATTTGAAATTTCTGTTCGTATTTTGGCTCCTCCCCCACTTTTTTTAGGTGGTTTGTTGAGCTCGGCCTGGGCTCATTAATAATAAATGACAGACTCAGTCTCCTATTGGACAATAAAGAGACTGTACCCAGACATTTCATCAATGTTAGAACACAGATGAATGCTGATTTTAGACCTAAATCCTAAAACCAAATCAAAAGTCCAATTCATCGCAAAAAACATGTTGAGTGATTTAAAGGCCTTTCACCTGAACTGAATTTACCGGCAGCCAGGGTGTATACTTCCTAACCAGGGTGTACGCATCACGGCATGTTGCCTCCAGGGCTTTGCACAGTGCACCACTGCCAGTGCAGGAGGGAGGATGCACTGCAGTGACAGGGCTGCAGTTACGCCGGATCTGCTGTGCCAAGGCTATTTACCAGCATCCCTGGGCCAGCTGGAGGTCTAGGTGATGAAAGTCAGCTGACTCTTACTGGCTAATGACACTATTACGGGTAAATAGGGCCTATCTGGGAGGGGGGGGCATGTTCCATGGCTGCTGCACACAGGCCTGTCAGGCTTTGGGGATCCATTCTCCCAACTGGACACTAACTGGGAGGGGGGGCTTTGGCCTTGGCCACGACATACTCATTACTGGATGTGCACAGAAAGGTGACTTTTTACAGCTTGCGGTTCAATCTGTCCAATAACACGTCTGTCCGTACCTTCATCCATCGACCAACTGATTCTTCATTTCAGGTTCCTGGGTGCCATCTGGAGCATATCCCAGGCGGCACAGAGCACCAAGCAATGTAACTCCCTGGGTGTGATGCCAGTCCAAAACAAGGCCAAAAATAAGAGTGAAGAACGTTATGACCCAAATGTTCAACCAGTTCTGAATACATTATAACGCAAATGGCAGAGGTGTGGAAGTCCGATCATTGATGAACACAGTATCAGAAGAGTCACGTTTCTGCCACAAACTGCAGATCATATGCTAACATCTCCTATACCAGCAGATGCACATCTCTCTCTGGACCAGGCCTCCCCCTTGAGAACTTGGGCCGACACATGGAACTCGGACTGCACAGATGAAAAGCACAGGCAAATATACAGCTGGTCCTCTGTATCTGCGGGTTCTCCCTCAGTGAATTCAACCAAGTGCGGATTTGAAAATATATATATATATAAAAACAAACTTAAAAATCCAGAAAGTTATTTTTTTCTTGTCATTATTCCTTAAACAATACAGCATAACAACTATTTATACAGTACTGACATTGTATTAGGTAGTATAAGTAATCGAGAAATGATTTAACGTATACAAGAGGAAGATCGTAGGTTATACGCAAATACTATGCTGTACATACTGGACTTCAGCATCTGTGGATTTCGGTATCTGCAGGGGACCTGAAACCGATGTCGTTCTTGCATGCTTTTCTTGGTATTTCTATACTGTACATGATCAAAATAGGTAAACTGCAGTGCAGGAGCACAGTACCTGGGTAGAACTGGCCTGTCGGATTACTCTGCGGCAGCTATCACAGTTATGAGGTACTTTGCTGCTGTTTTGGCTCATGAACCCATAAGGAGCAAATGCGAACGTCTGGCTCCAAATCGCCTTAAGCTGTTTTGAATAAGCAGGACCTGGTTAGCGCTGAGTTAGGCTGTCGGACACCCCGCCAGGGCACCTCCCCCCCTCCTCTGCATTAGTTTTACCCGCCATCCTCGCCGATCTTGCTCGAGTCATGTGTCATGATGAGCATGTGTGTCACACACATCTCCATAATCATCTGCAGAACATTGTTGTCTGCTGGAACCGTGCCATCAGCTCCCAGCAGCTTCAAGGTCACCTTGCTGGCTGAACCGCTGTTATTACAGATTAATAACACTAATAACACAGCAATCTTTACACAGATTTCCCATCTTCCAACCAAGCCCCACTGACTGCTTCTTATTGTCACAATACTCTCTTATCTTTTATACTTTCTGACTGCAGTTTGAAGCGCTGCATTGTTATCAAATAATACTTATGAATATATATGGCATTTTTATTGCCTTCAATTTTGTTCCCAGTATCAACATTTGTCTACTTTCCAATGCTTGTCTGAGTTTTTAATGATATCTTGGAAATAAGCCCCCATTTCTCATGTTAATCTGCTCCCATTGTAGTGTGTGAGAATCCCATAATATTTTCAATTGGCCAGGTTTTCTGAAGTTTTCACAAATCTCAGATCGATACGATCTGAATTAGGATGAAATCACTGGCCTCCACAATCCTGCCCCGAACGTATGACACTCTCTGTTACACCGGAAGGAAGGAAAACGGCCCTTGCCATCCACCTGCCTAAAGTGTCCATTTGCCTTTAAATGGTGAGACACACGACTGCGCTTGGCGTCCGACTCTCCCAGCCAGCAGTGCAGCCCCTGATTACATTATTTGAGGGTTTCGCCCCCCCGGTCACAGACACACGGCCCCTGCAGAGCCCTCTGCTTTATACAAAACTCCCGAGCGTGAAACGTATTTCTCTGTTTACCCGAGGCTCAGCCCCTTTCCTCCCCCCACAAAAAGGACGTTCATTAACACTGTGCTCAGCTCTCTGTTCTGCCATGGCTCCTTTTCACTCCCAGCTTCACGGCTGCCAGTCAGCATCGTGGCCTGGCTGTTCTTCTCCCTGAATAGCCTCATCATGACAGTAACGGCGGATGACAGCTACCAGACCTTTTGGCCGCCTTCAGCATCCAAACTCTGACCATCAAGTTTTATGAAAACGCCAGGCACTCACGGGATCAGACACCTGCAGCTGCTGGTGTAAATTTGGCATCCACCGGAATCGCCCGTTTGCCTCCCCCATCCAACACCCTCCATATCAGGGCCCTCCTATCTAAACTTTACCCTTGAACCCAGTGTTTAATGTGTGCCGGATCCTGCCAGGATGCATTATGGGACCCCTCAGTTTTTCACTGTCTGTGTTCTGGCACTAGCCCACTAGTTAAAAACAAAACCAATTAAAAAAAATAAAATCAAGTCAAATGTGCATAAATAAAGTAATAGTAAAGTTCATTTATTTATAAAGTATGTATTTTAATTTACAGGCCAATTTTCATGCATTTTCACATCCTTTATTAGTTTAGATTTATTAAAATTAAAAATGCATGACATGTTTTAAGCATTGCGTTTGGTATCGTTCCGGGACCCTGCACCCACCTGGTCACCCCACTGCTCTCATATGCTCTTCACATTCTGGCACCTTCTGACTTGCAAACTAAGTACTGCATAAACCAAAAGCTAAATCTCCAAGTCATGAGAGACAGATAATGCAATGCTAGCTTTAATTAAAAAAAAAAAACAGCTAGTCTGCAGACAAACATCTTCTTTTCTGATGGAGGTTTGTTCATCTGGATAGAACTGGTCTATTTCACACTGCATCCCACTTATACAAGTGCTCCTTCCTAACCTTCATATATGAACAGGAGAACCACACAGATCCAGAACACTGACACTTTTAATTGTCCATTACACTTAGTGAGGAAAACATCCAATTGTGGGACGTGACACAGCAGAAAACCGGCACAGAAAAGGCAGCTGTCCGAGGACCCCAAAGATGTTCACATCTTAACTCAGCAGCTCGCAGTGGGCACAGAACGATGCTGAACCCAAAAAGTACGAAAAAAAAAAACAGCCAACCCGTGTCTATTTCAGGCCGATCTGCACTGTCAAAAGAACAAAGACATTTTAAAAATAAGTGACAGCACCCCCATCTATCAACCTGTGCAGAGTTCAGCAGCCATCAGAGGCCAAAGATCACAATTCAGGGCAAAACAGGGTAATGATGGCTATTACGTAACGTAATTTCCTATTTCTGTCCTGCTGCACCACAAGAAAAGAAAGGGAAATACCTACTGAACTTGCTCTTTTTAATGTTGCTATTTATAGAGAGAAAAAAGAAAACGGGATATTAGAGTTCATAAATATGGCTGACTTGGCAGAAAATACTAACCAAATCCCTCCTGGAGGCAGACTTTACCAGAATCGATTGGAGAAAGGATTAAGGCCAGCCTTGTAAATTCGGCTTAAATGGACAGCTTGAAGGTCAGCTTTGGAGGCAAAATTAATTTGATTCAAAACAACTGGACATAAACTATGCTCAAAAACTAACTTAAGATAAGCTTTTGTAAGTCATTCAAGTTTAATTCAAAGGACACTCATGCACTGTGCACTTTTGTTTGAGTAAAATTTGATCTCCTGGGATTTTTAATGGTAAAACAGTATGTAGAATTTACTCAGAATGGTGTGGAAAAACACAAAACCTGTGAGCGGAGAAAGTCTATTGATGAGAGAGGTTAGTGGAGAATGGGCAGACTGGTTTGGCCCGACAGAAAGGCTCTGGTAATTCAGATAGCAGAAAAGCATCTCAGAAGGCACAAAACATCGAACTTTGAGGTGGATGGGCTACAACAGCAGAAGACCACGGTGGGTTCCACTCCAGTCACCCAAAAACAGAAAGCTGATGCTGCAGTTGGCACAAGCTCACTAAAACTGGGCTGGAAAAATGCAGGCGGGTCTGATGAATCTCAATTTCTGCTCAGGCAGACAGATGGTAGGGTCAGTATTTGGCATCAACAGCATAAATCCATGGACCCAACCTGCCTTGTGTCAACAGTCCAGACTGCTGGTGGTGTAATGGTGTTGGGAATGTTTTTGTCTTTTTTTTTCCCTTCCACATATGTCTTCCTGTTAATACCAATCAATAGCCACTAAGTCTGCGTACTGCCGCTGACCATGTGCATCTCTTCATAGCCACAATTCATCCATCCTCTAATGGCTATTTCCAGCACCATGTTATAAAGAAAACGTCATCTCAAGTTGGTTTCATGAGCATGACAATGGGTTTAGCGTTCTTCAGTGACCTTCTCAGTCACTGGATCTCAATCCAGTGAAACACATTTGGGATGTGGTGGAACAAGACATCACAGAATGAATGTGCAGCTGATAAATCTGTAGAAATTGAGCAGCATGATGCTCTCATTACAGCATGCACCAGAATCTCAAAGGAATGTTTCCTATATCATGTGGAATCCATGCATTGAAAAACTGAGGCTGTTTTGAGCACAAAGGGTGGGCCAAGCCAATATTAGTATAGTGTTCCCAATAAAGTGCTCAGTCAGTGTATATAATCACAGCCTAACCCTGAACCTACCCAGTATTAGTATAGTGTTCCCAATAAAGTGCTCAGTCAGTGTATATAATCACAGCCTAACCCTGAACCTACCCAGTATTAGTATAATGTTCCCAATAAAGTGCTCAGTCAGTGTATATAATCACAGCCTAACCCTGAACCTACCCAGTATTAGTATAGTGTTC
>JAODJW010000041.1:18389673-18399770 GCA_026777045.1 Hyperopisus bebe
GTTCCCAATAAAGTGCTCAGTCAGTGTATATAATCACAGCCTAACCCTGAACCTACCCAGTATTAGTATAGTGTTCCTAATAAAGTCCTCGGTGAGGGTATACAATCACAGCATAACCATGACCCTAACCCTACCCAGTATTAATAAAGAGTTCCTAGTAAAGTGCTCAGTGAGGGTATATAATCACAGAATAATCATGACCGGTCCAGTATTAGTATGCTGTTTCTTAGCATTCTAAAAACTGTTTCAGATGCACTGCAACAAATGCTTAAAAATAACAGTACAGTGGTACCTCAGTATACGTTCACTTTGTAATAAGTCCAACTTGGTATACGTCCGGCTCTGTATAAGTCCAAGGATCTGGAACCGATTAAGGACATATACCGAGGTACTACTGTACTTAATAATACTTTCTAGTTTATCCAACACAATCCTTACTAAATAAACTAAATGCAGCAAATTTTTTTAATCTACAAAATTTTTCTAGACTTCTCAGCAACACCCGCAAATTCAGCTGGCTGGACAATTTTTCCTATGTTAAAAAAAATACTGACGCATGTACGTTGGTTCCATCCGCCAAGAACTCACCTGCCTTGAATACTACGGTGAAAGCAGAGAAATGTCTCCACTTTCCTTTGACTTGTCGATAAGGAAAGGTATGTATACAATCATCATTTCTTCTACTATTTTTTAAAGTAGTTTTATTATTATATTTTTCTTGGAATTGTTTTGCCGTTCGCTCGACTTCCATTATGCTTACGCATACCGTTAAGTAAATTTGACATTAACTGAGTGGAGCATATCGTAAAATGATTACTTAAAAAACTGAACTGTCCACATTTTATGTAAACTAGCCACGTTATCTGGCCATCCATAAGAAAACAGTAAATTTTTCTGAAATTGATATGGTATGTCCATCTTCAGTGCCAAAGGAGGTGATACAGGGAGGGGGATATGAGTCATAATGGACCACCTACTCAAGGTGTTCAATACAGGAAACTCTTACCATGATGCAGTGTTTCATCCTAAACAAATCAGCTCTCTGCTCACTCCCAAATCTGAGAATAAGCAATTCACAATCTCAACATTGTCAACATTCATTTATACTGCACTCCGTTTAGTATTAGACAGTGTGCTTGTATGATTCATAATGACTCGTTTAGCTAATACAGATATGCAGAGATGACGTGCAACCCCCCCCCCGCACACGAGTCGGGCCAGAACTGTGAGCTCCAGACCAGAGTGACCTGCCAAGCCACCGTACCACCATTAAAACACCCTTCAGCAAAACCCTGATTCAAAAATCAGAGCAGCGAACTGCAGCCACTGCTTAACAAACGTAAATTCTAATGGAAAGGACACTGATATAAATTAGAAACCCAGGCAATGTCTCGTGGGAAGAAAGAGGACATTTTAATACCACAAATCAAAAATGTGCTCCACGCAGAAGAGGTGGTCTTACAAACGCTGTTTGATTAAATACAGTTTACACTCTGTTAGCAGTTTTACACCGACAGTAAAATAGGACGCCATAGCATTAAATTACTTGAACCGAGTTCTTGACTGGCAGGCTGCCTTGTACAATGCACCTCCATTTCCTTCCACAATGAGCTTCCTCCTTAAATCACTTGCCAACAGTTCCACTCACTTTTTGCTAATTAAATATCTTAAACTAAGTGAGAAGAATAAAGTACCTTTGAAACAGGGGTCTGAGTCACACAGTCGCTGTGCCGAACGAGGAGACGGTGGGCGGGGGCAGTTTGAACAGACAACGTCTGTCACTGCGACTACAAGCAGACAGGTTAGCACCAGAGATGTTCACAAGTAATTTTTTCTAAGTGAAGTCTCAAGTCTTTGTGCTCGAGTCCAAGTCAAGTCTCAAGTCTCATATGACTGAAATTAACGTTCTGTCATCAGATGGTATCTGAGATGCTATCTGCATTTCTGTATGTGTTGGATTGAAAGCATGTACTGTACTATCATCTATTATTATACACTACAGTATCAAAATATTAGAGCAATATTAACAGCAATACTGCAGTGGAACAGGCCTACAGTATTTTTGTGATAGACGTTCTGAAAAATTCTTCCTCACTGATATTACGCTTTAATATTTGTTCCTGAATAAAGACTTGGGCAGCTGAACGGAGTTTTACCAGATGCACTGATATCATAACAATAGCCTATTCTAAAACAGCGATTAATGCATAGGATTAACGTTAGGCTACATCAATAGACTACATCCATATATACTCTGCTGCCATCTGGTAACTGGTAGCAGAGTATAAGGCTTCTATTGGCCTGCTACTTGCTGGTAGCCTAGGCTTGAACCTAGTGAAATGTTAATCAAATAAAACTGCTGGGGAACAGTAAAGTTGTAATCTGCATGTAGTCTGTATAGCCTACAACTGTGGGTTAATTAGTTTGCTAGCAGTAACGTTATCTGTCCATACGTGCTAACTTTCCCTTTCACCTAACCAAGTGACTGACCTATTCTTGTGCGTTTTGAGGTGCCTGATGAAGTTAGATGTAATTGAGCATCATTTATCCTGACACCATACACTTTGCAAGTGACCGTTCGCTTGTTAGCTGTCTGTGTGAAGGATTTATTACCAAATGCAATAACAAATTGCACAGCTCCAGGAGAACTTGCCGTCGCCATGGTCTGTGTTGATTTGAAATCTGTGGCTGCACGCATGCGTTACGTTGCGCGTAATATCAAAGGAGGAAAATATTCAGTCTGCTTCCGATTTTCCCATAACACATTTGTATGAGAGTTATGAGAGCTTCTCAGGGATACGCTGGTTGAGTAGGTGAAGAAATGGTGGAAGGTGGTTCCGGTTAGAGAACACTGAGAGCGCAGCGGACTTATGAACACTTTAACACAGGAAAGCAGATTTATAGCTGGTAAACAAGGTTACCATTCTGATCTGTTACATGGGCAGCTGTGATTAGTCTGCTGAATATAACTGCCTGTGGTCTACAACAGAAACAAATACAATCAGTAAATTATCACAATCTTACAGCTGGTATCTGCAATTCGGTGGCTACTTAGATCGTTACATTGCAACATTCATTATAATGCAAACTCGCATATTCTACATAATACAAATTAAATACAGACTCAAATCACAATATATTAAGTGAGATTAATAATATTAATGTCAGTTAGTTAGATAAATCTCTCACCTACTTAATATATACAGCACGGTACATTAACAGGCAACTCCGGAAAGAAACTTAACTCGCATTAACATAACACGACTGTGCTTTGATGATTAGATCTCCGGTTTACTCCAAATTAACAATGTTTAAGTCCTTTCATAAAATACAAACCAGGATTTAACATATTAGTTATTTACTCATTAAGTTAATCACGCACGGCAACAGATAAATGGTGTAACAGATATTCGCGCAATTACATGCTCTCCATTACTCCAGCAGGTACGTATGCATCAGTGACACGTCTTACGGCTTTTGATTGCGTCTTAAGGGCTTTCGTGCAACATTGGAAAAACGGAAATGAACGAAATAATGAAATAAATAATTCCATGAAATGAACATTGTTTACCAGTCACAGCACCCAAGTCCAAGTGAAGTCTCAAATAGTTGAAGGCAAGTCTAAAGTCAAGTCACAAGTTTTCGTTTGTGCGACTCGAGTCTCCATCTTTGGTTAGCACAGACCAATAATGTATCACAGGAAAATGCATTATTCAGAAGGGATTCAGGACAAGCTAAAGGCTGAACTGCTGAAACTCAATAATTTGGCTATTGGGTGGCTCTTATTAAGGGTAAACAGCCTACAAGATAAATCATAACCAATACAAGCTAGGTGTGTGACTGTCGCTGACTGTCAGCAGGACTTCAAATCAGTGAGGAGGTGTGGCTTTGGTTGGTGGAGAGAAAGAACATCACCAAGGGCTGCTGTGAAATGCACCTCGATTGGCTGTTGGGTGTCTGCTGGCTGATAGAGGTGAGGGCCATGTCAGTCCTCTAGGTGGCACTTGCAACAGCATGAGCTGATTTTCTGAGTGTAAACTGCACCAAAAGTGACAGGAACTTCAATCAGAGCCGCGAGATTCATCCCAGTGATAATCTGAAAGCTGGCATGACTCCCATGTGGTTTGCTGCAGAAAGGAGTCACTAAATGCCCAAATGCACACCTTGTTCAGCTCTGGTCTGCCTCAGTGCCTCAGCCAGTCTGAGGGTTCTGCTTATTTTGCTGGAGAGTCACTCGCCTGTTGGGGGGGGGGGGACACAGGAAGAGCCAGGAGGGAGGGAGTTGATGACATAACCACCTGGTTTACTGCTGGAAGGCAAGCGAACAAGGGGGGAGAAATGGCTCCAATGCAGCAAAGACGTGGAGCTAATGCAACCTTTCATGCAGCAAGATTCACGTCTGAAGTACCGACGCAGTTCCAGAACCTTCCTAAACAGCATGACAGCCCCCTCCCCATCCCAGAAACTGAACCTGCTCTTTCCCGTCCTGGACCTACCCCATCACGTCATCGATGAATCACCAAGCATGCATCACAAGGCACCGGCAGTTTGACTGCTAGATTTTCCTCTCATTAGCGTCCTCTTACAGCAAGTCTCCCGCATTATGGCAAACAACATCTGATGTTCTTCAATACGAAGAACTCCACTGACATCCTGAAAGTGTCACCTCACTCCTTTTTAGTAAGATCACCATGACCTTCAGCTTAGTCAAAACCAGGTAATGGTGAAATGTTCAGGTCAGCCGATGTCGCCGTGGTGGGGGCTGTAGGCGAAGCTGGCGGGTGCTCCGGAGTCGGTTACATACTGCTGTGCGTTGGTGTTTTTTAAGACCATGAAGCTCACTGAGCTTAAAAGCTGAAGTAGTATCCGGAAATGAAATAATCCAGGCCATGAAATCAGATATCCAAGGAGGTAGTAAGAATATAGCCCAGCATTTACCTTCCTATCCCGGTTATTCAATACCACAATATGGAGTGTGGAAGTCCGGAAGTCTAGCGTGGAACAAGATCACCATGGATCCCCGGGGATCCCACATCACAGAGACCCCCAGGTCTCCCACTTCTTCATCCATGTTAGGTGGCTCCACTTTAGTCAGCATGTTAAACGAATGAAGGGAGACTCATGGGTACCGGTCAGCATCAGACATTACAAATCTAGTACAATGCTCTTTCATCCCCACCACAAACCCATCAGACAGGTTCTTCTGAGCTGCACATCGATTCACCGTGATGCATTCATACACTTATCAGGTGCCATTTACGGCCTTTTCCTGCACTATGATCATGACCCTGGTCACTAACATGACCCCCGCCGAATCACGCTCACTGGGGTGCTAGGATGACCGCCACAGGTAACAACGTGAGGGATAATCACCTGAAAAGCGTGGCTTTATGTTCTGGAGTCTAATCCCAGGTGGCTGACTGAGCCTCACCCACACAGAGGGTTGCATGTTTTCCTGATCTGTATCTGTCACAAGCTACCAAGCTGCCGAACAGGGCGGAGCAAAAGAGCTCAGGCTGCAGCTAAAAGCATCCGTCAGATTAAGGAGCATAATTACCGGCACGGAGCAGGGAGTCTGAAATCTGAAGTGTAGCATTTTCTGAGAACTCAGTTTTACATTTTTGTTTTTACTGCATATTGTTTTGTACACAAATGACTGCACCTCCAATGACCCAGCGGTCAAATTCCTGAAGTTCGCAGATGACACGACATTCATTGGACTTATCCAGGATGGTGATGAGTCTGCATATCGGCGGGAGGTTGACCGGCTGGTGTTTGGGTGCAGTCAGAACAACCTGGAGCTTCACACACTCAGGACTGTGGAGATGACAGTGGACTTTAGGAGGCACCATCAGGCACTTCTTCCTCTCAATATATCCAACAGCCCTGCGGCAACGGTGGAGACCTTCAAGTTTCTGGGAACAACCATTTCCCAAGACTTGAAGTGGGAGTCCAACATCAACTCCGTCCTCAAAAAGGCCCAGCAAAGGATGCACTTCCTGTGGCACCTAAGGGGGTAC
The DNA here is from genome assembly GCA_026777045.1 of Hyperopisus bebe. NCBI lineage: Eukaryota > Metazoa > Chordata > Actinopteri > Osteoglossiformes > Mormyridae > Hyperopisus > Hyperopisus bebe. Next base: position 18,395,694 of record JAODJW010000041.1, read on the forward strand.
CGTCTGCCACGGGAGCCGCTGAGCCAGTTCTACACTGCAGTCATTGAGTCTGTCCTTTGCTCATCAATCACAGTGTGTTTGCACTCAACCTTGCACCTTATACTTCGTACAGTGGGTTACCCATGTGTGTATATTTCAAATTTTATTTCTTGATTAGTGTAACATTGTTTGTATAGTGTCATTTATTCTCTGTGTCGGGAGTCTCCAGCAGCCAGAAGCAAATTCCTTGTGTGACCCAGCACACTTGGCAAATAAAGCTGATTCTGATTATGATTGTCAGAGAAAAAATCTTAAGAAGATGTGATAATACAGATGACCAGAGTCGTACATAACCAGTACGACCCCGGACATAAGCAGCATGATCTTGGACAATGAACAGTTAGAAGAGATCAAAAATGTTTAATTTTATGTGTTTTGTGGATGGGTTCTTTGAAAGTAGTTTAAATGTTATGTGATACAAGTACTATATGGCGGTAAAGTACAATCATTTGCTACAGTGTTGGACAAAGTCAAAGTCTCAATTTTTCAAACCCCTGCAACTACAATAAAAGGTGAGAAGATGTAGGTATTTTGTTGTTGCATATTATTCTACCTAAATTATTGTATTATTGAGTGGGTTAGAGACGAAAAGCTAACAAACATGGTGAGCTGTCAGTACAAGGGTCAGGACTGTGGTCTGGGCTACAGAGGGCTAAGAAAACCAAAGACAAGCTAGAAGGCACATGGCGCCACTGACTGGACCTACCGCTGGAACCAGTGGTCACCTGACCTTCCTAAGTGCGACACTCTCTCCAGCCCCGTTGGAAAAAAAAAAAAACTCTAATTTCCATAAAAATTAATACATTATACAAAATATGTTATACAGAGGGGTTGGTCAAAATAGCACGACACAGGAAAAAGGACTTTGAAGTCTTAAAAACACAAATTAAATGAAATTAAAAACACAGCTTGGCAAGGCTAAATGCCAGTGAACAGTATGAGTCAGCTGTAAAAAGATCTGATGAGAAGCACTTTGAGTTTGCAAAGCAGCAGGAAGCAGCAGCTAACAGAGACTTAGAGAGGCTAAAGAGTTACGGCACTAACTGCAGGTACATCAATCACAAGACCTGCAACATCACATAAAGTGTCAAAGGATTGATCACAAAACCTGCAGCATCATGTAACACGTCAAGGGATCACTCACAAAACCTGCAGCATCATGTAAAATGTCAAGGGATTGATAACAAAACCTGCAGCATCATGTAAAATGTCAAGGGATCGATCACAAAACCTGCAGCATCATGTAAAATGTCAAGGGATTGATCACAAAACCTGCAGCATCATGTATCATGTCAAGGGATCAGTCACAAAACCTGCAGCGTCATATAAAGTGTCAATGGATCAGTCACAAAACCTGCAACATCATGCATGGTGTCAATGGATCAGTCACAAGACCCGCAACATCATGTAAAGTGTCATGGGATGATTTGCAAAACCCGCAGCATCATGTAACATGTCAAGGGATCAGTCACAAAACCTGCAGCATCATGAATGGTCTCAAAGGATCAGTCACAGGACCCACAACATCATGTAAAGTGTCATGGGATGATTCGCAAAACCCGCAGCATCATGTAAAGTGCCGAGAGATTGATCACAAAATCTGCAGCATCATGTAACATGTCAAGGGATCAGTCACAAAACCTGCAGCATGATGTGAAATTTCAAGGGATCAGTCACAAAACCTGCAGCATCATGTAAAGTGTCGAGGGATCGGTTTCCAGAACCTGCAGCATCAAGGGATCAGTCACAAAACCTGCAGTGTCATATGAAGTGTCATGGGATCACTTGCAAAACCTGTAGCATCATGTAAGGTGTCAGGCTCATGACAGCACAAGACAAATGAGGGTAGATTGCAAAGAGAAATGATGGTCAAAAGCCAAAGTTCAAAATAGAGACACTGTACATGCTGCAAAACACCACAAAACCGAATCAGAACCTCTCTGATCCAGCCTGAGCTGCCATTCAGGTAACGCTTATATCCAAGCCAATGCAGAAGCATACCTGGTATAAGGAGCAGAAAACCTACAAGAGTCATCCTACATCCGGACTGGTTATGTCCGATGGAAGTCTAAGGGTGGCTTATGCCGTCAGCCCACAAGGTCTGTTGCCAGCTGTTAAATATGATCTATGATGTTATGGGCAGCCATCTTGTGGGAGTCAGCAGGTCTGATGAATTCACTGCATGGTCGTCAAACCACCAAGGAATGAGAGGCTGATTTACAGGACAAGATGCACGTTAAGGTCCAAACATGATTCCTTTATGGTGCTAGCATGTTGCAAGATGATAATGCCACCATACACACTGCTAAACAAATTCAGAAGTAGTTTCATAAACACAGGGATTAATTCAAATGCCTTCATCCATATATCCAAATCTGAACATCACTGAATCTTCATGCCATTCAAGTTCTGGAGCTGGACTGTGAGTATAATTTCCCAGTTCTTCATGGAACCAACGGGCAAATAGCTCAAAGACAGTTCAAGACTTTGTACAATAGCAGTCCCTACATATACAGTAGTTTTACATCAAAGGTGGATAGTTCAGGTCAAGAAAGTAAAAATCCAGATTTTGTTTCAACCAACCAGTTGAGTATAAAGAGTCACAGTCACAGTGTACACAACTGGTTGGTTGAAACAAATTCTTGGTCTGGATGTTTACTTTTTGGGACCTGAACTATCCACCTCTGTATTCCATTCATTGTCTATCTGCTTAGCTGGGTCGCAGTGACTGTAGGAGCAGGCTGCATATAAAGTGTAGAGATGGGATCCCCAACCACTTCAGGCCACAAACACAATGGGAAATTTAGAGGCATCATACTGTATAGCTGAACTGTATGTCTTTCAACTGAAGAAAGAAACTTGCATGATGTGGGGAGAACATGGGGCTGAGACTGAAACATTCAAACCTCAACTCTAGAGGTGTGCAGTAACATGACTGACACACACCACAGCCCAAACCCAGGTAAGCAGAACTGGAAATGCCGACCAAGGTTATTATCGTCAAAGAAAACGAACAAAATAACGAAAACTAGAATTGAAAAAACATTTTCGTTAACTGAAATAAATAAAAACGACAAAAGAAAAAACGATAACTGACAAACTGTATTGTGCGTTGACAAAACTAACTAAAATGTACTGCAATTATACATGTCAATTTATTTATAAGCCTTTTGTATCGATATGAAATCGATTTATTTTGCTCTAGCAGTTTTACGTGAGCTGGCGGCACTGTACGGCACCTCTCTGCCCGTCACTTCCTGTTTACAGTCGGCTTGTGCTCACCGCGTTACCTGGAAAAATGATGACAACAAAAGTTGGGAGAAGGCGGCAGAGTCCTATCTGGAATTCCTTTGACTATGACAGCGAGACAGATAGGAGCAGGTGCATTGTAGAAACAGGTGAAATATGTGGGATACTTCAAGGGGAAAAACCCCACAAATCTGAAAGTCCACTTGAGAAGCTCGCATAAGTTGGCTAATAGCGAGTACCTTGACAAAGTAGCCTCTCTGATTAGCTCCCCGAAAGAGAAGCAACATCCCAGCCAAGTAGCACCGGGAAGGAGGAGACAACCATAATGGACTGCTTTCACCGACGACCAAACAGCTGCTGGTTAGTAAATACGCAGGAACCCAACAAGACTTCATTTTCTTTTTGTTTACAATACTGGACATAAGGTTAACATAGAAAAGCAAAGCACATCAGCATCAAGCTGAGGTGGAAAAGTATCTTTACAGCTGCCTGACTCTGTGCACTGCCAGATAAATGTGCACTTTAAGTGTCCAAAACATTCACTGTGTTCACTTTATGATGTTAAATACAGTACAAGATGCAAGGTACTGTATTGTTAGTCTTACTGTTACTGTTGTCTACTGCACTGATATGTCAAAAAGCTGCACCTGATTTAGTACTAAGAAGACATTTTGTTTTTGAGTAGGTAATTTTGGTAAAAAAAAAAAAAAACAAAAAATGAATCAATCCTGTTGTGCAATGGTTTTTGAGTTTGTTAATGTTTTTCTCAGATTGAGCTCCCTGAGACTC
>JAODJW010000041.1:18416572-18436718 GCA_026777045.1 Hyperopisus bebe
CCCCGCGATGGACTGGCACCATTCTCCAGCACGTGCCCGCGCCTTTTGCCCTGCGATGGACTGGCACCCTTATCCAGCACGTGCCCTCGCCTTTTGCCCTGTGATGGACTGGCACCCTTATCCAGCGCGTGCCCTTGCCTGTTCTTGGTGACAGCCCTGACTACACAGAGGAAACAAAGCAAAAACAGAAAATGGATTAAAAAAAATAAATAATACTAAACTCAACCCAGCAAATTCAGCGCTTGAGTTTCTGATAAGTATGAGATACCATTAGGACTTAAGTATCTTTTATTTGATAGATACTGTAGCTATAGTTCTATGGGTTTCTTCCAACCAGTTATTATTAAAAGTGAATAGCAAATGGTTTCGTGATGTTGGACCTGCTGTAATGTAAACTGATGTCTGAGAACATTGTATAAATTATTATTCTTATAATATATTTCATTCTGAAATATATTCAATATTAATATGTATAGAAACAGATAAGTTCCTCCATTTTCCCTGCCTGTTTTGCTTGTGCTCTCTGCAATGCGCTTTGAACGCCAATCAATAGTGTCTATAAAAATATTCCTGCCTACCTATATCCTTCCGAAGCCACAGCTCTCTGCATGCTGGAGGAAGATCAAATGTCTCCGGTGGTCACGGAGCGTCAGGTGAACCGGAATCAGCCTGTTCAGCCGCTCTCGTTTCCGAGAGGCGGCACGGAGGGACGTGACCGCACACTCTTGCCTTACACGCACAGCCACCTGCAGCCCTGATACCGGTCCCAGAGACTCACGACAGCAAAGCAACCACTCTGATTTTATACTAGATTTATTTAGCAGATGCTTTATGCTTTTATCCAGAGCAACACATGACTGAGAGATTGCGGATTAAAGGCCTTGCTCATGGGCCCAACAGCGAAGCAGCAACCTTCTGATCACCGACACGGCGTCCTAAAGCACTGAGCCACACATTGCTCCCCTCCTTTCCCCGGTCCCAGACTTAAATACCCAAGCCCCCCCATCTCATTCAAAACAGCATCTATATTTCTTTGCCTCTCCTGTGACATGTCCATATTCTCTCTACCCCAGTTAAAGGGGCCTCCTTCCCAATTAAACATGCCATTTACTGGCTAAAGCCCCAAGTCTTCTGGTTTTGAACAGTATCTAGATCGGGGTTCCGCACTTCTGGTGCTGGAGGGTCAGTCTGCTGATTTCCCTGCTCAGCTACACCTTATTCAGCTCACCAGCAATTTGCCAGGTTTAGTAGGTGTGTTTGAGCAGGGAAATCTGCAAACTGTGTCACAGACTGGCCATTGGGGATTGGGGAACCCCGATCCAGGGACTCTCATAGCACTATTTGTATGGTACTGCACTTCATTAGCTCTGTACCTGGCATCCTGTCCAGGGCATTTCCCACCCTTGTGCCCTAAACCCCAGGCTGCTCCTCAGCCATATACTGGCTAATAATTACACCACGGAGGCCTGGGCAGTATGATATCGGCCATATAGAGTAGATTCCTGCTACAGTAAAATGATCCAGAAAAATTATGACATCACATGAGGTATGGGAATGGACGTGCATGTTGGGGGAACTGCATCCAAACAATAGGTGGAGCAGAGTTCTTTGCCAGAACTGCAAGGGGGGGGGGGTGTGGGGGTGCCTAGAGGGCTTGTGTGTTGATGAGCAGTGGGGCACAGAGTGCAGCTGTTTCCCGTAATACTGACAATGACGGACTAAAAGCCCAAGAATATGAGGCAGGGCTCGGGCTGAAGAGGGTCTATGATGTCATCCCTCCTTGGCCAAATCTTTCTCAATGGCTCCTCCCACATCTCCACATTCAAGCTGGACTCCAGACGGAAAGTCAGCCTCCCATATTATGTGGAATTTACACTGGGGGGCATCCCCATGCCTGCATCCCTGAATTATGTCCCTGCCACAGGCATTCCTGCACCTCCATCCCGGCCCTGAAGAGGGCGGTAGTGAGCCAAGGCCCGAGTGACCCTCCCAAAAGGCTTTTGGCTGTCTTTCCTACTGATGCAGCCATAATGTCAGCTGATCACACCTCCTCTCTTATCCTCACAACAACTCCAACAGCGTCGGCTTCTGCAGCTCTCCCAGGATGCCCCCTCCCTCGCCGCCCCCATAGAGTGTGAGCCCGAAGCGACACGCCCAAATAACAGAGCCCTCATCGGGTTACCAGTGTCACCGTCATTACATTACACTGCCATAATGCTGTCAATCATGTATCAGCCAATCAGGCGCGATTCAAATTACCTCACACGCAAAGAATGCATCACAGCCCTAATGTAAAGCACAAGAGCAGCCCCAGTAGAGCAAGGGTACGGCTTGGGAAAAATAATCATTAAATCACACATACCAAATGTCTAAGGGGAAGGTCATTATACACTGAATTCATTATGCTTAATAAAAGCTTTTCATTAACTAGTGTAAGGTCAGGGCCTAAACAGAGCCGTCACTGTTAAATGTAATTCTTAAAGCATGTAGATGTTTCCTTTTGGATAACTACTCGTCTGAGTGCCACTCATTATGTTTTACGCTTGTTTGTTTCACAGGGTGCTGTGGAAGTCATGTGACCAGACATTTAGTAATTCATTCAGTTGCCAACGAGCATCTCAGGCCTGTCCTGTGACCTTGGAAGGAGACAGACTTAACTTTATCTTTATGTTGTGGCCTTATTGATCAGTCTGTAAACATAGCCCATCACCAAATAATTACAGATGGTTTTTTTTTTTCAATAAAACTTCATATTTCAAATTTCAGATGTTTGAGTTTGTGACTGGTGGAAACAGACTTTTCAGGGGGACATGTCACGCGAGTGACAGGACTGCCCCCCCTCTCCGCACTTGGCGTCCGCGGCTTTGTGGGCCTGACGGCTCCTCTCTGAGTGCAGCGAGGGAACAAAAGCCGGGCTGGAGTTCCGCGGAGCGAGTGTGCGGGCGCCCCAGGCAACTGAGCGCACCAGGCAACCGGCGCTGACGTCTGAAGCGGAGAGAGGAGACGGCTGTTTATGCTGCCAGCGGAGAAGCGGAGAGAGAGAGGAAAAGAGGGAGGTGGAGTGAGACGCTGGGAGGCCCTTAGACACATCGCAGTATGACGGAGCCACGTTCCTGCAGCGAAAAACAAGTCCAATCTGCACATATTTCTAAATTAAAACATGATATTTATGAGCACATTATGTCATCTAGTGCAAGGTTTCCCAACCCTAAGGCAACAGGAAGCTGGGGGGCTAGAGGAGGGGTTGGTTAATTTGCAAAAATAAATGAGGTTTCCAAGCCAGGGCTAAACTTAAGACTAATTGCCAGCACCCACCCAGGTCAACAAGTTTTACCAGTCCGAAACAGTTTTGCAAAACATGCACCAGTCCGCAGCAATCAGAAGGTTGAGAAGCCCTAGTCTAGTCTAAGTGAAATATCTATGCATTCGCTAGATCTGTACAAAGACGCACAGATCGAATGAGCTGAATCCCAAGTGGTAACTGCTCACATGGAGCCAGGCAGAGGGATGAATGTTTCTGTCTATAACTGTTCATCCAGTACAAGGTCACACTCCCAGGGTGGGAGTCCATCACAGGACAGGGATACCTACAGGGTAATACTGAAGCCCCCATTAACCACCAGAGATCAAAGCACCAGAAATAAATCTATAAGAGCACAGGGAGAATTTGCAGGTTCCCTAAGGCTGGAACTGAACCCCCAACCTTAGGAATCAAGGCCGTGGCCCCCAGCACATTTCCTGGAGTTAACATGCTCATTTTCTCGCTCAGCATACTAGACTAACAGCAAAGCTAATGTTCCCAGTGTGAGGCTGCTAGCTAGGGCTGCTCGATTATGGCAAAAATCATAATCACGATTATTATGCTGCGGTCACAATTAACACGATTACTCATTGACTTTGGAAATGTCATGCATTTATTGAACTTTTTAAAAAAAAAAAAAAAAAAACAACATGTCGTGTTAACAATGGGTTTCCTTGAACTCCTTCAATGGGAGCATCATTGAGAAACAAAATGGGATGGAAATCATTTTATCTTGATTGCTCTGCTTTGATAATCGTTGGAAGCCAAAATCATAAATGAAGATTTCATGAATTGCCCTACTGCTAATCAGGCATGTTTATACTATAGCCAGTGGCTGGAAATTTGTCCTTCATGTGAACTTAATGACCCACAACCTGTTCTCTTTCAACACATTTAGTTTTGGACTGACACCCTGATATGAATTCAATCTTATTTAATACTCTTTGTCATTAAAAGAAAAAATCAGGAAAACTGCCCATAGTCAAATCATTGTTAAAGGCAAATTAATGAACTGATGACTTGTGTACCTGTATTTATGACTAAGTATAGGGTTAACTGTGAGACAGTCTATGCTTGGTGAGCTGGACAGCAGAAATGCCTGCATAGATTTTGAAGAAACGGCAACGCTTTGTTGATTTTTGAAGAAAATTACAAAAGCAAATTAATACCAAGAGACTTATGCAACTTACTTTACATAAAACCCATCCGTTCAGAAGATACGTACGGTTTTGTGATCAATTTTATGTAGCTAATGTCAACATAAATAACCAACAACATCTGCCTACTTATCTAAAGCAGCACAATGAAGGGAGTCTGTTAATAAGGTTTATACAGCAAAAACTACAGACAAAACTATTCCTCATGTTACCACATTTCTAGCTTGAAGGAGGGAGCATCCATACCAGAATGTTTGTCACACAACAGCAAACGTGTTACTGAGATCTGAGTGCACTTCCCTGATTTCTGATGCATCTGTAATACTTCCCTGTGCACTGGGTACTTCACCATAACGTGTGTTGACACGACAAAACAGGCCTATCTAAGCAGCAAGGCACAAATACTGAGTAATAACTCACAGTTACTACTGAAGTACAAATTATGAACAAATCATGAACAAATATAGTCTACTTCAGATAAAAGATGCATCACGATTTATTAACGATGAACAAACATGAGATCAGTAATTTTCTTGTGTTATTCAAAACTTGTTCCTTCAGTAGTTCACAAAGGTTTACAGAATTAACAGATACAGTAACAAATATAGTAACTGCTTGAGACAAAACATGCATCATGATTCATTAATGATGAATTAATATGAGATCAGTAACTAATACGTATGTATTAGTTAACCACAAACTAAGTAATAGTATAATACCATTTCACTGTAAGACATCCTTCAAATTCTTTAAAATACCATATATATATATATATATATATATATATAATAATCAAAAAGTACTAACACCCTCAACTACCAGGCTTAACACTGAACACAGGTGCAGGAAAGGGACCGTTTTACGTCTTATGCTAAATCAGCAATCAATTAGCTTGACAAACGGCACACAAGTCTGTCTCAGCACATTAAACACAAAAAGAATGGTGAAGTCAATCAGTCCCGCTGTGTGTCACAGCACAACAAACCCACCCACAGCGCAACAAACCGTCAACAGGCTAGTTTTCCCCCGAAGCCCGGTAACTCTCGCTACTCGGGCTTCTCACCTGACGTGCGATTAATTAAGGGACCCAAGAAATAAGCTGCTTTCCGAGACAGGAAGCCAAAAATTCAGCATGGTACCCAAGCCTTCAAAGAAGCACTTTCTGCCCATTCAAAGACTACTTCTACTTCGAATCATATGGACGGCAAGAAAAATTCACACAGACGAACATCAGCGATCTTCCGCAATATGACGCCATGTAAAAAGTGTCATGCTTTTGCCACTAAATATGAAGCTGAAGAGCTGCAGTGAGGGTTTTATTGTGGATGCAACAGACTGAGCCATTCTAAGACTATCAAGAATTGAGCACAAGCATCCCAGTGGCAACTGATCACAAGGCTCACTGTGCTCCGCAAACGGAAGAGCCCAACAAGGGCCCCTTTGTATGGGTGACAATGAACGCTTCGCCTGCAGACGGGAAGCAGCAGATCCCATTTAAGCGATACCCTGCCTCTGCCGCGATGTGGAATCTTCCAGAAACTCTCCGATGCTGACCAGTTACTGTAAAGCAGTGTTTCTCAACACAGTCCTCAGGAACTCTCAGACAGGTCACATTTTCGCCCCCTCCCAGCTCCTGGTAGCAATAACGTGGACTGTCTGGAGGTTCCCACAGGCCATGTTGAGAAACACTGTCGTTATGTCGCCACTATAGCGCCATCTTTATCATGATCATGTTGCTGTTCTGTGCCAGCACCACAGAGGATGCGAGTACTTCTAACAGTCTGTGGAGCACCATCTAGTACAGCGTCTCCCCAGAAGGGGGCGCCCCAGGCAGCCTCCTATTAGCCTGACTGGTTGACTAGCACCGCACTGTACTGCGCTGTAGAGTCCTACACCCATATTTAAGACTGTTTCACTTAACAGCAAAAAAGGCCTCAGGACACTTGAGGTAGCCAGTGTGTCACATGCAGATTAATATCCCGTGTCATATAACACTCACGCACTTACACTGCAGCACAACCCAAAATGCTGATTATTAATGGTTCCCTCAACTCTAAGGCAGCAACACCTTGGAAGAAAACAGTCCAAGTATGAAAAACCTTTCTAGTAACAAATCACTCTGTGTTTAAAGGTCACTCTCAGCCAGGACGTACATCCACTGACAGGGTGCAAGAGAGTTAGACACACTGCCCCGCCAACTCCGACAGCTACCATCCTGTAATACAAGGAGAAGCGCTTGATATTATCCAGCAGCTTAAAAAAGGAAACTGTAGCCTAGCATCGTGCTGTTAAAATTACAGCTAATTACCAGAGCAAAATGCATAGCGTCAACTACATGCAACTAACACTAATAACAATGGTTTTGAAGCAAAATACTATAAATGGCTGCTGATAATTATGAAAGAGTGTAGCCATCAAACTAATTCACGGTGAATGTTTAATATGCATTACACCAAAGGTTCTGGAAACATGTCTAGTAACAAGTTCTGCTGAATAAGTTTCATAAAATTGGTTTTGCAACTGAGAATCCAAATGCAAACCTTGTTATTAAAGCATGAGAACAAGACACCAATATTACTCTTTCCCAAGAATAAAGGTGACAGTTTGATTTATGACTACAATATCCTGTGACACTCTTTTAATCTCACAGACAGCTAAATTACTAAAGTGAATAGGCTCGACCCACAAATAAAATGCAGCAAAGAAAAGTATACAACATTACCATTAAATGTGGAAAGATCTGCTTTTACATTTACTTACTTGGCAGATGTTCTTGCTCAAAGTGACATAGGAGAGAGATAGGTGATACAACACACAGCAGCCAGTTGTCAGGGAACCAGCTGAAGTACCAGTGATCTGGGAGGAGCTTCCAGCCAGTGAGCGGGAGTAACTACAGGACAGCTGTCAGTGAACCAGCTGAGGTACCAGTGAACTGGGAGGAGCTTCCAGCCAGGGAGTGGGAGTAACTACAGGACAGCTGTCAGTGAACCAGGTGAGATACCAGTGAACTGGGAGGAGCTTCCAGCCAGTGAGCGGGAGTAACTACAGGACAGCTGTGGGGTCACAGCTGCAGGAACGTGGCTTAACTTAAAGAGCTCATGTCTGTAAGCATGAGTGATACACACCTGTCATTATTCCATTAACATGGACATGTAATAATACGAGATTCTACAGCTATATTTCCAAATACTACAATACTTTTGCATTTGACCCACTTAATTGTCTACATGCAATAGCATTGCTTACCAGGTGGGGCATGGCTCTACCAGGCAGCTGCTTCAAATCCCACAACTAGCTGCGTTATTTCACCATTGGGCCCTGAACCCCAGTCTCTCCAGTGACACTGGCCTTTCCTGCTCTCTGATCCTCATTTGTACGCTGCTTTAGACAAAAGTGCCTGCTAAACAAATAAAGATATATTTTATTTATAAAAAATTTTAAAAAACCTAATTCTACAGTGGGATGAGCTCACCGGAGTACAACAGGTCTGGTCGAGTACAACAGGTGCCTCGAGTAGGATATTTGGACCGGGAGCAGAAACAAATTAGCTCAATTCAGTCCACAGAATGGGAGAGGTGATCAAAATGTTTTTAAATTGACACATTTCAGGTGTGACCCCATGCAGTGGTGATGACTGAGGCATACAGATGAAACAGTGTGTATTTAAACATCTACACTTCACAGAAGAAACTTTCATTGTTGAGGACAATTAAAAAATCAGTTGTGGCTGATTACGTCGTTAGTGCACTTTATATAAAAGTTACTTAAGGCCCAGGATAAACGGTCCACTGCACAGAGTACACTGCTGAGGGCCTGAGTTACTTTACCCTAATACAACCATGCGAGCAGCTAGTCAACATAACATTTAATAATCATACGTCACTGGTGCCCAGCCGTGGTCCAACTCAGCTTTTAATCGCTATATCAAAGTAATTATTTGGATGGTTAAATCACCTCACCTGGCGCTAATAATAAATCATATCCCCAAAGCTGCAGGAACACCCTGGGCACCCCTATTTGAAACACCTCCTGGCTGCAGAAGCAAAGACGAGCTTACTGAGTCCTATTCAAAGTAACGCACAACGGCCCGGCGGCGCTTAAGACAAGACAGAGCAGCTACAGGGAAATAGCAAGTATCAAAGTAGCCTGACGAGCCCAGGGATGAAGCAGGGGGATGGATCGTGATTAAAGAGCTACATTTGTCGACGTGCAGGAATTCCTTTCTTTTATACCCTTGACTCAGATACGTATCCTCTTAATCCCTATCACTGGGTGGGACAGTCACCGGAGCTGAGACCTAAATCAGTTATAAATGTTGCCGTAATCTTTCCCTAATGGCGTCATTATCATTTCGTTCGGCAGACCACGAAAATCCGTGCGTTTCTTTATGTAATGCAGCCTTGCAAAGTTCACTGTCGTATCTGTTGTTCAAGGGCACGGCGATCGTCAGGATTTTATGCATGGGATGTCAGCTCATCTCAGCAGGAAAGTATACCGATACGCTATTTAAAAGTGGCAGTGCTGGCACTGCAATATAAGAAGACTGTGGAAGCGATGTGGGTGGGGAAGAGGGACGCATGGCTGGAAATGAAATAGTTAATCAGCAATAAAAACGGGGCTCATTTTTTCATTCTAGATAAATACGTCGGAAACACGGGTGCGACTACGCAACAAAACAAAACTTGGGTTTCTTGTAGGCCTACATCACGAGTTTTTATGACAAGCAGGTACAAAATGTTAAATTATGATCTTACGCACACACCGAGGGAAATTCGTAGGCCTATAGCCTACCACAAATGAAAAAGTTTATTTCAGACCCTCAGGCACTGAAAGTTTAGGGATACATGTTTTTACAGTATGAAAAACTAGAAACAAAATGCTGAAAAAAACCGATGTGCTCAATATAAAACTGTATGAAATGAATAGGCCTATATCAACTTACCATAAATCATGAGAAATCTGCATATCCAAATCTGTACCCTTTTACGTCACAATGGCAGTTTATAAACTACAGAAAATCCATAATAATATACCATAAAATGTAAAAAAACAAAAAACTCCTCAATGATTAAACTTCTGACATCCCACCCTTACTCATTGTAATGCGGACCCACATCAGTTTATCAGTTTACAGGCGGAACTGTCACATCTAGGCCTATTTTGTCCCCCCCCCCCCCCCAAAAAAAAAAAAAGAAAAAAAACACACACACGCAGACAGAGGTAAATGTGCAAGGTAGATGGTTGTTTTGGGTTTGCCTGAACAAATCATTTATTAAGACTGCGCTAGGGCCTACTTAAATGCCCATACACGTATCGTCTTACCCATTTTAAAATTCAATCTAGCGGACGTTTCTGGCGGCTCATTACTGTACACTGTGCACCGTCATCGGCCACGCTCGCCGATATCCCCCTTACATTAATAACTCAGATTTACCAGCATGTTTCACCACAGAAATTAATGCAAGCCTAATATCTCCCTTAATATTTCACAGCTCACATAAAGAAGGTCTCGTGAGGGGGTGCAATGGAATTCACTGTTTCGGAGGTTTAAAAGAACAGTTTAATTCAGCATCACGTTTAAACTGCAAATAAAAATTCGTTTTGCTACAGCGATCACATGTCTGCGAAGTGAGACGTGGATGAAAAAAAAATATACGTGTAAAACATTACAGATTCCGACCTAAATGCCTAATTTAATATTAACATGTAAAAATCAAGTGCAACACTAGACTGGGGATGGAAGGTTCAGCTGATTCACAGGACGTACACAGCCTGAAATGCCCATTTAACACACTGTCTAAATAGTAGTGAATAGGGAAAAAGGTTTTCAAAACCTCACGTTTGTCGAAACTAAATAATGTTGTCTACTGCACGGCGTTTGAGAAGGAATGGAACATTGTTGTAACAATGTTACATCATTGTTTAAAAACACTGCAGAAATTCCCATTCAAACCGACCCATCAGTAGTTTAACGCCGCTAGTGAATGTGCGCCTACATGCAAACCAGCGCCTGACGCCGGTGCATAACGCTGCGGAAAAAGCCGCGATCAGACTACCTCACGTCCATTTCAACCCCGGTGTCGGTAAATGAGATCCACACTGTCAGGCGATGCAGTTTGCAAATGATGCCGATCTGTTTTATCTGGAAGCCAGCAGCTCCAATGTATCCCAGCAGCGACTCAGACCATCTCACCTCCCGCGGGAAGGCGGCTTATTCCCCGTTTTCGCAGCATCAACATCTTGCGTTTTCAACATACGCGGTTAGCAGAACGGAAAAAAGCACATCTTAACGGACCAAACCCCTCGTTTCGTAGAAACCGGGATAAAACAATGCTTTACAAATACTTACATTTTCCGTATCGCGCTCATTCACAGTGGGCAATGGCGTTCTGGTCGACATTTTGTGTTTTAAGGCCGCTTAAGCAGAGCTATAAGCTTGGCAAAACGCAGAAAGGGATAGTTGGGGGGAAAGGTGGATTTTTCAGCTTTTAGACATCCGAGTCCGCTTCAAACACGGCCGTCCGATCCAAAGTCAGTCCTGCTATGGCATATCCAGCACCTGGCCCACAGCGACCCAGATGAAGAGGACCTAACCGGCGCCTGGATGTGCCCCCTCCCCTCCCCAGATATACAGCTAGTGAGTGCAGAGGACGGAGAGAGAAAGAGAGTTCAAATGAAAGAGACACTCAGGCATTGATCCACCCTGATGGGGAGTCACGTCCACAAGCGCGATCCGCTTTGGGCCCCCGGACAGCACTGCAGGACCTCCATTAGGTGACCCGTCCCCACTGTCCCTGTTTAACTTCATGAATTTATTAGATGTTTTTATTTGTACCTGCAGCCTATGAATTTATAAATACGATAAACTTTGTCCAGCGCCACGGAGTCCTGATAGATAACTCCGTGTCTGGGGGGGGGGGGAAAGAAACAACCAACTATGATTTGCTTAAGACTTGTAACAGTTAAAGCGAATTTCATTTGATTGTTAAATATTTCTCTCATCTTTTTTTACAATACATGGCTATTTCTAAACAAACCTCCCACGTTGTTTATATATTTCTCACAATCGTCCATTATTTAATATGATTTATACTTTTATACTATTCAAATAATACAGTAAAATTAACGCCGTACTTTACCGTAGTGACACAAAAGGATACATTTAAAGGAGGCAACATTTCCATCTAGTGACTGAAAGTAGACATAACATTTTACAATCTACTTTAACAGTCAAAATGTTTTCCCCCTGGATGTAATCTATATTTCACATGTAATTCGTTTAATTAAAAACATTGCATACGTACACCTTAAACTATTTTACAGTATGTAACGTATTTAAAATCTGAGTATTGTTTTATAAAATTGCTTTACGAAAGGATAAGATCAGTGATATTTCCCAAATCAATAGGCCTGTGCTTTCCGAGGTTGTTATCGGCCCTGATGTTGTTGATTAAACCAGTGTGATTATTAAAGGTTGTATTTATTTTGAACACTAATGTATTCAAGGGAATTGATCCTTGCGTTCGGTGAAAAGGTCATCTAACATGAGGACCCGCTCCTGATAGCCAATAAACGTGTGCGACTTCTTAAGCAGCGCTCGCTTATTCATGTCTGTATTAGTGAGGATGGCGCTCATTCAGTTCATAATAAACAGAGGCGGCAGCTCAGATCACTACCTTACAATCTCCGGTATAATGGGCATACTGTCTTTTGTTAAACTCTGAATAATCATTTAGCTTATTAAGATTAGATTAACATTTAGCCTTACTAAACTGAAAATTCTAATAAAGTAAAATAGGACTAGATATAATTTCCAGTTTTCTTACAGTCACTGCACTACAAAAATAAGAGCGGTATTTTCTCCATTGCATCTTGTTTTGATCACCAGAAATTTATTTTAGGTCAATCCAGTAAAATCGCGAAAGCCATTGAAATTGCCAATGATTTCTTCAGTTGATTGTGTAATGAAGACGCGTATAGCGAGTACAGTCCCCGGAGCTTGGCACCCTTAGAATTTTTTTTAGAATTTGATTGTTGACACACCACAGTGCACAACAACAAAATGTGTCCTCTGCTTTTAACCCATACATGACTTTCGTGACATAGCAGGGGGCAGTGCTGGGGAGCGGTACCTTGCTCAGGGTACTTCAATGGTGCCTTGCTGGTCGGGGATTCAAATCTGCAATCCTTCAACTATGAGTGCGTTTCCCCGAACCATTAAGCCACCACTGCCCACCATTACGCATTGTTAGGTAGCATTGACATACGATTCCTCCAGGTGAAAGGACACATTTTAAAACGCCAGATTTGCCACATAATGCATTGGATTTCAATTTATTTTCACAATCAAAGATTTAAATAAGCACTTCAGACTTTGATGGACAAATGCAACGTACCCAATGTTGTGTTCTACAAATTGTTTTTAAAATGAGGAAATTCTTTAGAAACAGTGTCTACAATGAAAATTAACTCATGAGGGCAGCATTTTCCTCTAATATTTTCTGCTTCCTCTTTATGGACTTTTAAAATACAAATTAGGAATTATGTTACGGGAGGTTAAATACTGTGCACTACAATCATCACAGGGTTTTTGGGGTTTTGGGTATTACTTCTGAGGAATGGCTGGCCATTCGTCTTTTCCTCACTCCTTATAAACAGTTCCAGGCTTCAGCTTTCCATTCTGGCAGGCTGTGGAATCACACAGGCATGCTTGTGGATGCAATTAAAATTAGAATCCTTTTACTTATCAAATTAGCATATTAGCAGCTTAAAGCCAGGGGAATTACACTTTAACAAATAGAAGTAATATGTTTTTTTTCTCACCTGATGTCTTTTATTCACCTTTTCATTTCGTCTCACCCTTTGCTCTTTTATTTGGTATGAAGTGTAACTCTCTCATGTGTTGCCAAAAAAGTGCCCGCTAACAACTGCATGACCTTTTCAAACCCACAAAAAAACGACTAAAAGGAGGCTAAATATTTTTCCACTGACCAAAGACCTGACTGATCACCTTATCTCATTCACCATTAATGGTTACCCAGCATGCTGATGACCAACCCAGACTCCTAAATGAATTAAATTCATAACCATAGTAACGTTTCTTCCACTCTGTTTTTTTTTTCTTCAGGGCTAGTTTATGGAAGCCAAGCTCTTTTGTGTGCCTTGTTGCTATGGATATTTTGGCCGACAGTATTGCCTAGCTAAATACTCTTGTATTCTCTGCATGCAACTTTTGATTTAGCAACAATGTATTGTCTGTATGTAGATATGTAGCCTGTGAGTGATTCTGTCTTGTTCAAATCCTGGTTGAGTAACCTGGCCTCAGCTTACATTGGCTAATGATGGCTATCCTCACGATGGCTGTTGGCTTTTGTGCTGCCAACACAACCTTTATCACAAGCTGAGTGACAATATCATATGAAATGTTCAGTCATTTTTTTTGGCTGTGTGTGAGACCATGATTCTGCAACATACATAATACTGTGCAAAAGTATTAGGTGACCAAGGATAATTATGTATAAAGCCTATTTATATGGGCAGTAAAAGTAGATTTGTTCAGGAAAAAGTAAAAGTCAAATTTGAATATTTGCAACTGAATAGTAACAATATAAAAAAATAACAAAAATTTCTTCTGTTCTCCAAAAAGTTACTTATATCCTAATGAACTGCTTTGGTTCCCAAATCTCCCTCAAGGAGCTGTTCCAACTATTACATGTATTTGTTGAATTTCACCACCAGCTCGCTTGATTATTCAACTTACATGATCAATTATTCACATAAAATCACTTGAAGTGTCTGGAATTTGCTAAATGCTACTTGAACTTTGACTAGAACCAAATTCTATGGTCAGACAATATGAAAATGGACTCTTTTTGTGCTATTTTATTGGCAAAGGGAGATTGTACAAAGTACTAGATGCAGGGGTACCAATAATTTACTTCAATTAAAGGTTGGATTTTTCTAATTTTTCAAGGTGAAATTGAGCTAAGACATTAAAAGGTGAATCTGATAAACTTTTTACTCATCTTAACTGGGGGTGCCAAAAATTGTGGAAGGGAACTGTACATTATTGGAGGGTGTGACTTTAGAAGTTTTTACATTTCTAAACCAACACACTTTAACAAACATAAAATCACAGTTTTACAGTAACATGAAGATCATTTAAGCATAATATTCTTTGGTAGCCTGAAACTTTTGTCCTGTATGTAGCTGAAGGTTTGGAAAGTAAATTAGCAACAGGTGATCAAAAACTGAATGTATCAGAGAAGGATACATAATGTCATATTTTTAAAATATACATAATTGCAAGAAGAGCCATAGAATCTGACCTATTGGAGAGCTGTTGGTATGTTTAGGTCCAGTGGCGCCATCCTGTTTAGGTTTGAAATCAAGTTCAGGTTCCTTGGTTTTTCATGAAACTGAGTCGTTTTCACATGGACTTCAGTAAAGTAAAATGAGATTTCTGTCCATGTAGTGAAACATACTGTTCTGCTGTCTATTCATTTTTTGAAACCAGTGAATCCCAAGTGTTGTTGTGGGGGGACCAGAGCCTATCCCAGGAACAACGGGCACCAACCAACACACCACATGTTGCAACACACAAGGCCAATTTAGACATTAGACCAATCAACCAATCCTGCACACTTTTGGACTGTGGGAGGAAACCGGAGCCGCTGGCAGAAACCCACGTGATCACGGGGAGAGCATGCAAACTCCACAGAGAAAGGACCCAGGACCTTCTTGGTGTGAGGCAGCAGCACTAACCACTGCGCCACCATGCTGCCCACTAGTTTATTGTTTATGATCATTACAAGCAAGAGTAATATCTCTCAGATGAATATACATGTATTACAGCAAGTTGGATTATCATTTCATAAATATAGATACTCCACATCCCTTTTCCAGAACTCCTTATCCAGCTTAGGCTCTTGCAGAGTCTGGAGCCAATCCCAGAAAGTAGAAGCCATGAGGCAGTGTATATCCCAGATGGGATAACGGCCGGTCGGAGGGCACAGAGTGGCCAGTTTAGTGACACTAATCTCTCTGTCTTCGCACAATGGAAGGAAACACATAGAAACAAAAAGTGATCATGCAAACTCCACACACAGCTAACGATAGAAGCAAACCCACAGCCACGGAGGTCTGAGACATGGGCTGAATTAGTGTGCTTGTTTGTCATGTGCTGTTTATGTTTGTCATGTGCTATTTATGTTTGTCGTGTGCTATTTATGTTAGTTGTGTGCTATTTATGTTTGTCGTGTGTTATTTATGTTTGTCGTACGCTATTTATGTTTGTCGTGTGTTATTTATGTTTGTCGTACGCTATTTATGTGCCTCACTTTTTTGTTGCTTTGTACAAAAGCATCTGCTAAATAAAATAACGGTAAAATATGGATTTTGCATATATATATATATATATATATATGGGAAATGTTTACCTCAAAAATAACTTTGTTCCACACCAAAAAACCTGGAGGTGTGAAGTGACAGTACTATGCACCAAGCCAGCCTCTGTTGAAGATAATTAAAGAGCAAGAAAATTTATTATATATGGTGAAACAATTTCAGCAGTATCCAGCCAATGTTTAAATCTAGTGGCTTATGATTCTGTTAGTGCTTCACTGATCCGTTACATTTGTTAACATAAATAGATAAATAGATAGTAACAATATCAACAATTGCAAATGAACAGGCAGCCAATCAACTCAAAATGCTGGTTGCAATAACTGGGGTCTGTGAAACAGCAAAATAAATAACAAAGTTCTCACAAGTGTCGACTGTAAAGATGAACAGCCTGCTCCTTTAAATCCAGTCTGTTAATATTCCATGATGAACAACAGCGCCGTTTTGTGGCCATGTGTAAATTAACATGTGAGTAAAAATGTCAGAATAACAATGTGAAATTAAATTGTAGGAGTAATGAAAGCCTTTTCGTATTGGGGGGGGGGGTGCCATTCACTGATGCCTGGAGCTGGACAATGGCACCAAATTCACTACAATCTGACAAAGGAAGAGAACCACTCCATTTTTCAGAAACATGCTGTACTCCCTGGTTTGGCTCTGCAGGGATGGACTCGTGCTCCTTGTGCTCCTCGGAATAATGACCCCAAACATATCCCAAAGTTCTGCAACAACTAAGAAGAGCAAGTAGGACTGACTGTCATAGATTTACCTGATCTCACCCCCTTCAAGCCTCTATGTGGGAACCTGAAGACCAAGCATTCAATAACATCACTAGATGATCCTTGGGATGTTCTCATATCATACTGGGATAACATGGATTGTCAGGTTTTGTCACCTGACTTAGAGACTTTGCTTTTTGATTAATTAAAACGATGCATTATTAGCCCTCTGCATAAGTACATGCGTAAGTAATCTGGAATGCTTCATTTTGCATATCTCAACATCCTGATATGTTCTGAGGCACACACCCATGTATACAGCTAAGAGCAAGGCTAGGGGGCCAAGCACAAGGCTAGGAGGCCATTTATCTGGCGCCCCTGGTGGTGGTAACTGGAGGTGCATCTGCCTCAACTGCTCAGATCTCCAGAGCTTACTATGGGAAGAAAAACACCTAGTGAACTCAACAGTGCCCCCTAGCATTATATGGCCACAGTGAATTTCATTGATAAGTATTTTCTTCCTAAGATCAAGATTAGGGAGAAGTGGGATGACATTATCCATACTGTCCATTTTGGGCACTAACGGAATACCTTAATCCCATCAAAATCCCGCTTATCCCTCCTTTGTTTCCAAGAGAGAAGTATTGGGTTGAGAAGAGACTTTCCAAGGAGGAAAAATGACAACTGTCACTGACTTTTCTTTTGTGTATACAAACTAAAATACCACATTTTCTTAAATTGCACAATAATTATGGCTCTGTCTTATTGTTGATGATTTTATTCTCAAAACTAATAGGAAAATATATTCTGCTGATTTCTCCTAATCTTTGAATACAAACAAATTAGATCTTTTTCAAAACAGCTGTATCCTGCAGTTTCCATGTCTACCACTAAACAGTCTGACTCATCCATATCTACGGTACTTGGTGTCGTGCAATTTTTTTCTCTTTTCTTCACAGATGTGACGTGAGTCACCATCATTGTACAAATCTTGCTTCACGGTAAGTTTAAAGCAACCACTTCACTAAGTTTTAAAATTGGGCAATATTAGTACAATGAAGGATACAACTATTAATGTTACCGCTGCTTCGGATCACAAGTGCACCATTTTTTTAGCTGCATTTTTATGATCCCAGCGTGAAGACGAAGTAAACAACAAGACAATAATTTGGACCAAAAAGCAATGACTGTATGAGTCAGGTTTGCCTGTGAAAGCTTCACTGGGGGGTTTGCAGTGGTGGTTCTCACATTGCTGTAGTCACCCACACGTATGGGGCCATCAAGGCGGAATGAAAGCATGAAAACGTGGGGGCTCATATATACCCATGCAGTTCTGGGAAACATTAGAATGACACCTCACACGTGTGCTGGACATCACTCAGAGCCAATTAAAATGGGAGGGCAACAGACCACAATAGACCATGGTTTCATATGAGGTCATGCTCTGGCCATTTCTATTATCAATTTTCTGGACTCTAAAGACACCATCACCATCTTTATCATTGTTGATTTAATGTCTGTGGATGCTATCTTCTAGCAGGTGTTTATGGGCCTGTTTCACGAAGTTTAATTCGACTTTATCTTTATTTACTTACATTTAGTCCAGACTACCTTAAATCCAACAAGTTATCCAGCTAAGAAATCATGAAACGGGCTCCCTGTTTCTTGGTGCTTCAGCTTACATATTGTTGTTTTGCAGACCTCACTGAGTTATTCCACTTTTTCTCAGACCTTGACATCAGCGGTTTGCTAAGTCATCACACCTTCAGATAATAGCATGCTATGCAGACGCATATGTCACCTAATGGGTTGACCACCTTGCCCACTGAGCATCATATCAGTCCACATCTAACATCTCCATTTGCCATGATAACACTTGAAGATTATCCTTTCCTTTCCAGTGTCCCTATCAAAACCTTCAATACCACCTTTACTCCTGTTCCATCCATCCATCCATTTTCTAACCCGCTTATCCTACTGGGTCGCGGGGGGTCCGGAGCCTATCCCAGAAGCAACGGGCACAAGGCAGGGAACAACTCTGGATGGGAGGCCAGCCCATCGCAGGGCACACTCACACACGCACACCTATGGGCAATTTAGGAACTCCAATTAGCCTCAGCATGTCTTTGGACTGTGGGGGAAAACTGGAGTACCCGGAGGAAACCCCACGATGACACAGGGAGAACATGCAAACTCCACACACGTGACCCAGGCAAAGACTCAAACCCAGGTCCCAGAGGCATGAGACAACAGCACTAACCACTGCACCACCATGCCGCCCCTTACTCCTGTTCCTGTGATTTAATGTTCAGCTAAGTGTCATGGATTCTTTGCTGATCACTTCATCATCGCTACATCATCCTTGGAGATTCCCATGTAGCTCGGCCACTTGAGTCTTATCCAATCATCTCATCTGCTTGTCACAGTCAGCGGCTCCAAGCCTGTCAGCACTGAGTGCTTAGAGACACGGCAGCCAAGGAGGAAAATCCTGATAGGCAGAAGACCTGTCATCACATGGGTATGCAACTTGACGTATGTGTGTTTGTTAATGCTTGCTTTAAACTATGTTAATAATGTTCTATTTTTCTAAATTTTTCTAAATCTCTTCTACTATCAGTTTCTCCTGACATAAATAAATATAGCTTAAATTCATGGGAGCAAGATGCTTGGATCATTTTTGAGCTATGTGTTCATTATATCAATTTAAATACCATATTGGCTCCACAGTGGCTCACTCTTCTCCGCTAGAAAAAAACTTTACTATGGTGTACAGCATTGGTACAATGAAGTAATCTGTTTGTGCATAGATGGTGTGCTACTTTGCGACATATTTGCCAATGGCAACATGTTACATCATAACTTTCCAGTGGTACATGCCAAGTACTCTGCAATTTATCATCCACTTTCATTTTGGAAACATTCACCAAGATGTCTTGTTACTAAATAGCTTTTAAGAATACATTAATCCCCAAACTCAAATATAATAATTTTCTTGTATAAGATTATTCGCTAGTTGTAGAATTGTCACTCTTTCTATAAAGATGAGGCTAGTAAAAAAATCTGGGTGAAGAAAGATCACAGATTGTGAATCCTAAAATAGACCAATCAAAATATCTACACGGCCATTAGTTTGATACTGCGTCTAAGAATGAAATTACCGAATACAAACTCCCTGACAAATATAAATACTATGGGGTCTAAAAGTGGATGAACATGAAAGGATGACTATCATGTCTGCCTGTACAGTCTGTTCCACAGTTTGACAATTTGGCTGTCAAGTTATAAATAATCAGGAGTTCAGCTGGTGAGTGGCTCTCTGCTGTCATGGCAAGAGCAGCACACAGCTTCACGTTTGCACCCTGTGAAGGACATCGCTGATGTTTGGTTTTTGGGTGCTCCTGTCCCCTTGTGCACTGTGGTTGTGTTTGGATCACATTCACATGAAACATCCCATCGAAGACTGCAACTTTGGCTATCTATATTATTTAATCCTGCAACACTACAGGTTTTCACATGTATTTATGAAATCCCTCCATCTGTCCACCCACCGTCCATAACTGTTTATA
>JAODJW010000041.1:18454270-18473578 GCA_026777045.1 Hyperopisus bebe
ATAGAACACAGACATTATGGACAAATAACAGATTGATAAACTAATACAGTTAGATGAAATACTTAAAAATCAGAGAGAGAGAGAGAGAGAGAGAGAGAGAGAACAAGAGCATCACTGTTAATAGGCCTATTTTCATAGTGGAGCGAGAGAGAAAACAGTTCACATTTTAAAATAGTGGTTGATTGCACTCCAGGAAATTGCACTTGATTGCACTTCAGGAAAACTAAAGATTGCAACATACTGTTGCTTATAGCCTGTGATGCTGGATTTAATATTTAACTAGCGCTACACTTATTTTGTGCGTATAATGCATATTTTGATTGGATGAGCGCCAAAGTCTGAATCACAAGAAAATGCATGTATGTCATTGATTGGTTGCATTTGAAGGGCGCGAAAGGTGACATAAGAATAATGTTGCATTATCGAACATTACGTTGTGTGTCATGGATACTTTTTGCTCCAAATCTCCTGACCACTATGTCGATCTGAGACAGCAAGACCAAGACAGCGAAACCAAGACAAGACCAAGACCAAAGACCGTCGAGACTGTGACAAGACCAAAACCACGTAAAAGTGGTCCCGAGACCGGTCTCGAGACATCCAACTCTACTGTGCCATCACGGTAAATACTCCCGCTCTCAGCGCCAACGCCAGAATGACTGACTTTGTCCCCACGAGGCCTGGCAGTGAGTAAAATGTCTGAGCCAAGATAACAGGAAAGTGCGGATGTGAGTAGCCCCGCGCCGGCCTCGTGAGGGAAACGTGTTTGTTTACCAAAGAGGATATCCTGCAAGAGGGCTACACCGCCGAGGCCACGTCAGGCCCTCCAGTCGGATGCAGAGCTGCGTGTCCACCAGGCCTAAGCAAAGCTAGCGGGACCCTGCGGCGTAGCCCTCAGCTTCCAGGGCCGCCCCGCTATGCGTATGTGTAGCCTGCCTGCCAGGTGTATTGAATGGTAATCGGGTAGCGTGAAGAACAATCCGGAACCCTTCATCAGAACTCACAAGGCAGTGGAAACAAACACAACAGTTCGCGCTGCACTATGGAGCGGATTTTGTGCCACCTTGAAATGCAAACACAACATTAGCATGCGGGGGAATGTTGGGTATGTTTGGGTCGAGAATCTCAGCCGACAGGACAATCAGCCCAGTAAAACACTGTGGGACTCTTATAGCGCAGTTCAACATTTCTGTGTTCTGTGTCAATGTTTGTTGTTTCACGTCTATCAACAGGGAAAACTGACATATGCACATACCATAAGTGGGTTCACCAGTTTACTTTGTTTTGTTTTAAATATTAAAATATGCATCCATTTTCCCAGTGTAATCCCTGGTCAGAGTTTTGAGGGGCCTGGAACCTGTCCCATGCTGGGGTACACTCTGGATGGGAGCCGGGTCTCATCCATCGTTTTACCCCTTAAATTATTTGTATAAATGACAGCAGCATGTGTACACACTCAGACAGCACACTAAAAAAGGCAGACAGACGACAGCACACTAAAAACAGTGTTAATCGCTTACATATCTGCTCCTACTCAGGCATCCTTTAGCAGACCCCATAAGCCTTCCAAACCCTGCACATGCCTCCTCAGGAAAATATGAAGCAAAGAGAGGCTGCCCTCTAGAGGCCAGGGGGACTCAGCAAATACTGATTGGAGAGTTTCCTGCAGTCTTTGATGAACAAATGGTACCACCTGCTCAACACATACAAATACAGGGTTCAGTCACAGACAAACTACAGACAGATAGATAGGCAGGCAGACAGAGATGGACACAAAAAATATTATGCTTAATTTATCTCCATGTTGGTATTATACATATTACGTTCACCTTAGTCATTAACCTCTGAAAGTCAGCCTAGTAGTTGCAGTAATCATCTGATATGGCTGTGTGTTTAGTGACAATTCTGAAACGGTGAAACAGTTTTTCTTGTCCTGAGAGTTTGACCTTCTCATCTAATCCAGTTCTTTAGCCAGCCTATCATCAGCGTTACAACCTCTGAGTAATGCTATGGTCACATTAAGGGTACCTCTCCCATAAAGGCCCGTATTATACTGTAGTAGGTCCCCCATTACTACAAAATGGGAGACACGGGCTCATTATAACTTTTTTCTCTTAAACATAACATTTATAGTGGCGAGATTATTCTTGGCTTTACTGAAACTTTATTTTTTTAAAAAATATGAGTATTCAGATCCCTTAAGGAGTAATATTTGGTGTAAGCACCTCTGGAAGCAGGAAACTTTGTTTTAATAAGTCTCAACCAAGTTTGCAAAGCATTATGGGGCAGCCTTCAAATCCTTCCAGCCTGGTGCAGATTATATGGACACTTCCAGTGTGGACTTTAGATCGCAAATCATTCATTTCTAGTCCAGCTGATCACAGTTATGATATTCAGCAAGGATGTGCTATCTGGTTCCTTATCTGAGCAACTGCTTCTGGAATAACTACCAGCTGCATGATATGTTACAGAAAAACACTCACTGCTTCCTCACTTCCTAGGTTGGCAGTTCAGGAGGAAAGCTGGGTTGTGTTCATTAAGGCAGGTCTTATAGACTATTTAGGTTCAGTCAAGGCTCCTGTGAGAACCAGCAAACCATGGGAAATAGGCTAATAAACACATATCTCCCTATGTTACACACAGGAGAAAGAGAAAAAAAAACAATTCACAACAAGCTTGTTGAATTTTGAAGTTTCCTTTTCGTCAACAAACGAATGTTTCTCTGGGGTGCCCACGCAGCACAAGCTTGGGATTGTGTCATTCTGGAGGGATTCCTGTGTACACAAATACGCCTTTTTATGTGGCTCTACTTCATTTCCAAATAATGCCTGCCCGTGTCATTGGTTCAGAAGTAGAACGCCGGTCAAATGAACACGTGGCAAGGAGGAAAAGAAAAAAAAACAGCATAGTATGGAAAAAGTGATGATGACTTCAAAGAGAAAGGCAACAGCAAAAGTGACGACCTTCCCCATAAGCTAAGCCCAACTCGGCTAAACTGCACCTGGCTTAGCCTGCAATAAAATGACCCAATTTTACCATTTGCCCTCCTTCCAGAACCAGCTTCTGCCCAGAAAACTGCCTTTTAACACATCCGATACGGTAAGCCTGGCCAAGCGGCCCTGCTTCACCCCTGAAGTCTTACTTCTGTCCTAAAATCAATGAATAAAGAAGGATAACTTCTGAGTAGTTATCTGAAATGTAACGGCCCTCAGCTTCCAGGGCCGCCCTTAGCTTCTAGGGCCGCCCTGCTACGCTGATGCACTGCTTGCCTGCCAAGTATATTGAATAGTAATAAAGTGGCATGAAGAACAATCCGGACCCCTTCATCAGTACTCGCATGTGGCAGTGAAAACAAACACAGCGGCAGAACCGTTGTGCAATGGGATCATTCTCACAAGTATGCAATGCAATCACAAACAAGACAGTACCCGAATTGTTAGACTTTATAATGTTCCAAGTATTTCTGGCAAAAAAGCGATGCTGTTTAATTCACCTGTGATTGAAATGTCATTTTGCTATTTCAGGCCTGTGTGTTTCTCGCGTGCAACATGCTTCATTGTGATTGGCTCATGGTTTGCATTAGAGGCTCTTGAGGGCCTTTACCTGACGGTATATCTCAGTACTCTGATTAACATTCACGAAACCCAAAGTGGGTGTGACCCAAAGCACATGTCTGACAAACACTGGAAAGCCCTTGTATCTTTTTCGGTGAGAAAGTTACAGGTTCCATAGGTCATTTGCCAACAGCTGAGCTGGACATGGTGGATCTCTGCTGTGAGGAGTGCAGAGAGAGATGTGAACATATATTTAAGAGCTGCCCAGCCTCAGAGTCCCGAAAGGTATGTAGAGTCAACAAAACACCATCGATACTGTTAACTTTACCAGAGGTTAATGCTAAGGGTCAACCCTGGAGTACATGTAAATACTAAACAGAAGTATCACAGCAACTGTAATACAGAGACCAGAATACAGAGGATATTGTCTAAAGTTCCCATCAAGATAATTCAGGTGTTAGTATAGCCTCAGGCAGGAACATGTGGAATTCGTGCTGCTTGGAGGGATCTGGATGTCTGGAAGATGCTGAGCATCTCTGCAGGGTTTCCACATTCCCTCACATGTTCTGCAGCCCTGCCAAATCAGCATATCATATCTGGAAACTCCATATAGAAAGCAAATGCTTTGGAGATGGGTGGCAAGGTGGCACCATGCTTAGTGTGGTTGCCTCACACCTCTGGATGCCAGGATTCCATACCGCTACGTGTGTGGAGTTTGCATGTTCTCCCTGTGTGATCACGGAGTTTCCTCTCAGTCCTGTGGTTTCCCTCTACAGTGCATAAACATGTGTTGGTGAATTATAGTTACTGAATTGCCGTTACAGTCATGTGAAAGAGAAAGTAGACCGTCTTTCAATTCTAAGGTTTTACAAATCAGGACATAATAAAAAATCATCTGGTCCTTAGCAGGTCTTAAAATTAATTAAATACAACAAATCACAAGACTTCTGGAAAAATGTCCTTTGGACAGACGAGACCAAAGTGGAGACGTTTGGCCGTAATGCACAGCGCCACGTTTGGTGAAAACCAAACATAGCATATCAGCACAAACACCTCATACCAACTGACAAGCAGGGTGGTGAAGGGGCACTGAGCTGGGCACCTTTTAATCAATGAGTCGAACAAGAACTCCTCTGTATACCAAAGTATTGTAGAGTCAAATACGATGCCATCTGTCCAACAGCTAAAGTTTGGCTGAAATTGGGTCTGCAACAGGACAATGATCCCAAGCACAGCTACATATCTACAATTGAAAAGAATCAAGGTGTTGCAATGACCCAGTCATAGTCTAGACCTCAACCCGACTGAAATGCTGTGGTGGGACCTTAAGAGAGCTGTGCATAAATGAATATCTGCAAACCTCAATGGACTGAAGCAATGCTGTAAGGACGAGTTGGCTGAAATTCCTCCACAACAATGTAAGAGACTGATAAAGTCACACAGAAAACGATTACGTCAAGTTATTGCTGCTAAAGGTGGTTCAACAAGCTATTGCATAAGGGGATGTACTTAGTGTCACACATGGCTTTTCCATTTTGGCTTCGCTTTTGTTAAATAAACAATGATACGGTGTAATCTGTAATGTGTTTTACACCTGAGGTTAGATTTAAAACATTTTAGAACCAGGTAAGAACCAGATTATTTTTTTTATTACTTCCTGATACCTAAAACCACAGAACTGAAGAGGGTGTACTTTATTTTTCACATCACTGAAGGTGTACATTACGGTGTCCCAAAAACACTAAAACTGTTGAAATGTATAAGTCTCACCCTCCAGAAAGTTTCCTATAGATAAGTTGTTCTCAAAGAAAAAAATTTAACCTAATCAGAAATAATTTAGGGGTTCCCTATAAGGGGTCAAATTTGGAAATTTTACCTATTGAGATTGAAAATTTCACTGTGTTTGACCTGATGTAATTCCAGAATTGCAATTGCTGCAAATTTTTCATTGCTAATCTTACTATAACTTAGTGTTCTGAATAAGAATATAAAAGCCAATTAGATGTTGTAATAATGACTTGGTAAATAAATTATAGCAAAATTAGCAATTCTAGCATTGCAAGTCACGTTTAATATTACACACATCTGCTCAACTGGCCTCTAATATACTATTGCTTACATTGCTACACTACAGTGTGTATGTAAATTACGCAAACATTATACAATCAACTGTCTTGGCTACAATTTACATCTTCAGTTTATAATCAAGTTGCTTTTGCTAGCGCTAGCTACTAATATTGTCATACATTGGTCAATCATAGAACTTTGACAGTCCAATATCCCATATGTTGTGCATTGCCTTCACTGTCAGGTGAGGATAGTTTTTACAATGTTCTCAACGACCTGCAGAAGATACTGCTTTTGTGTTTCATCAATTGTAATTTCGTTGAAGTCTTGAATCAGTGCAACCCCTCGCTCTGTGCAGTCATTGACACATACTAAATGATAAGCAACAGTGCTTCTCATGCCACGATTCAACTGGAAGATCTAAGAAGCTGTCATCAAGCTGCATTACGCTGAACAGTGATATCTGTAGATCAGAAATGCTGGTCAGAAGGCTTGTCAGCAGATGCGACCCACGTTCAGTTGTCATTTTCGTCACCAGTAGGCGCTTGTCATCAATTGTCGCCAAGTCAGAGAACAGAGCCAGACTGGCCAATTCTGGACAAGAACCAAGAAGCAGCTGTTCTGTTTTGGTAACAGCTGTTCATAAGCATTTGTAACAGACAACTTTTGTGTGCAAAGATGAAACATGAAATGTTGCATAACGTCATGTGCTGATGGTAAACAAGCACCTACTATTTGTTCACTTACAAATCCTATCAATCGTACTTTACTGTCACTTCTCATAGCGTGTTTAGCAGTAGCACTAATGATACACTTAGAGTCAACAACACAAGCTCACTGTTTCTGCTAACAAATGACAAAATTCTAATTTCTTGCAGCTTTAATAACTTTACAAACACAAGCACGACGTCATCAAAGCAAAGAATATTTAACAACACTCAACACACTGTTAATAAATTAGGAATTTTGTGTGGGGTATATTATGTACGGTGTTGTACACTATGAAGTTACAACAGTCCAAAGTAAGAGAAATTTCAAAATTTGACCCCTTTGGGGCACCCCTAAATAATTTCTAATTAGGTTCAAATTTTTTTCTCTGAGAACAACTTACCTATAAGAAACATTTTGGCGGGTGAGGTTTATACTTTTCAACAGTTTTAGTTTTTTGGGACACACTAGTGTACATGTGTGAGTGAATGGTGTGTGTGTGCGGGTGTGTGCATGTGTGTGCGTGCGTGTGTGTGTGTGTTTGCGTGCCCCTGTCTTGCACCCATAGCTTCTGGTATAAGCTCTTCACCCCCATGCCCCTGCACAGGACAAGCGGATACAGAAAATGGAAGAATATT
This sequence comes from Hyperopisus bebe, assembly GCA_026777045.1. NCBI lineage: Eukaryota > Metazoa > Chordata > Actinopteri > Osteoglossiformes > Mormyridae > Hyperopisus > Hyperopisus bebe. The sequence goes on from JAODJW010000041.1 coordinate 18,461,238, forward strand.
TTGAAGACAAACGAAACCCCCCATTTACAGGTGAGTTGCCCTCCTCCTCTAGCAGGGAAGGGTATTTGATGCACAAATTTCCAAGGCCCCTCCTTCACCAGGTGCATCTGCACCAGCTTTGGAAATGTTTATTTTTACTCAGGCATAGCTGAGACTAGCACTGACAGCTCTTTTCCTTGAGATGTAATTTATTACAGAGATAGATGTGCAATTCGCTGCTCTGAGTGTTGGTTAAATTACTGGTTACAGCTTCACAACAAAGCAATAGGATAACAGATTCACTATATACCTGCATTTTAGAGACAGTGGGTAGTGAGTGTTTCATACATTATTTGGAAAAACGTTCAGGAGATATTTCTGTTAACAAACAGGTTAGAAACACATTTAGCAAGCTCTTTAAGTCACAAAGAAAGCTTAAGGAAAGCAAAGTTACACTGAATTTAGGGTGACCAGAAAATCCATGTCAGGGAGAACATTTTGAGCCAGGACAGGATTTGTAAACTACCATTTCAATCAAAAGGACCTGGGTTTCACTTAAGCACTGAGTTCTTGCTGTGTGCTGATTGGTCTCCTGTAATCATGCATGTGTCACTAATGTTGATGTGAAACAGCTGGATGAGTTTTTCGATCAAGGAACAAATCAGTAAAAGCACAAGAAGAACTGAACTGTTTTGCAGGAGCCTTTCAGTTTTAAAGCAGTTTGTAAAACCTGAAGCAGCTCAAAGTTTCCTCCCTGACTTGGATTGTCTGGTCACCCTAACTGAAATGGACTTTAACAGGGAGGGGAGGGGTGTTTTGTTAAAACACAAACAGCACATCCTTTTTGAAATTCTGCTTCAAAGTGACATCTTCACTAAATCATATGTGATTCAGTTCTGGATCGTCCTCTGACTTATGTATATTATTTTCTGCTCATGACCATCTAAATCTTGGATAAATTAGATTCCGCACTGAGAAACAGAGGACATTAAAATATCATTATTACACATCAACGGCAAATTTTATATAATTATTTTGGCAAAGGTCAAAATAAGTGTCAAGGTCAGAGTGAAATCAATCAGGCTGTTTTTCTACATTCCACAGCCAGGAATGTGGATCCACTACTATCAAAGCCCTGCAATTTTACACAAGTAGTTTAAAATCTGTTAAAAATTAGTTCACTGCTGTTTTTCAACAATTACATAAAGGTCAGCCTTTATACTGAATGCCAGAGGTTTGAACAAACAAAAAACACAATGCGATTTCTGTTGAAGTACATTTAATCCCTTGTACTGTCTGGCTAAATGAGAGATTAATGTCTTGGACACTGCAAATTCAAAAACCGAAAACGATGCCCAAAGCTTCACACAATAATATCACAAAAAACATGCTTCACGCATTCCTAAATTAGAGGGAATCAACCTTTATATGATAATGCAATGTCAGATAAAAGAATAACGATAAGACAATCAGATTTTAAAAATTCTCTTCAAAACAATGATTGGCTTGGTTTACTGTTAAGATGCATGCATAATTTGATAAACTGTAAATCAGAACTATGATGAAATTTCTATTGTGAAACAAAGCAGATACATGCTTAAACATAATCAATCTGCCCATCTTCCCCAGCTACTCATCCAGGACAGGGTCTGGATTCTGTTCCAGAAACACAGGTCAATGGCAGGGGGATAGCCTGGTGGGATTGCTCGGGGAAAATGCTGGGAATAAAATCAAAACCAGTACATTCCTTGTGTATATAGTTGTATATTGTAAGAATGTTCCAGAATTAAGAACTGAAATAGGAGGTGGGTAACATTTCTTCAAGAATGAAAACCAGAGTCTATTAAAATCAGACAAAGCAAAGGACGCATAAAATACATATTTCATTTCTGCCACCGACAAAACAGCGGAATGTTCCAGAATTCTCAAACCATGATTCCCAAAAGAATAACAAATACACTATATACCTGCATTTTATAAACACACGTAAAGCAGATAGTGATTCCAGAACAGAACCTAATGCTGTTGAAGCTCCATAACCTAGTGACCATGTGGTGAGTTAAAGCCTGCCTGGAGGTGCTCGGTATAAACAGGCAACCCTGCCTGTATAAGTGTGCTAAAACAGATGGGCTGCCTTTGGCTGCAATGCACCATCTCAGGGCTCCCCAGGCCTCCCTGAGCCTTGCTAGACTGCCTTGGGCCTCAGCGGGCCTCACTGAATTGCCTTGGGCCTTAGCTGGCCTCCCAGGGCCTTGCTGGGCTACCTCAAGGATTGCCAGACCTCCCTAGGTCTAATTGGACCACTTCGGGCCTCCCCAGGCTGCCTCGAATTTCCCTGGCCACCCCAGACCTTGCCAGGCTTCCTCGGGCCTCCCCATGCCTGACTTTACTGCCTCAGGCATCAATGGGCTTCACTGGATGCCTCAGGCCTTTCCAGGCTGCCTCAGGCCTGCTGCCTATCTAAGAGACAACCCGTGTACTGGGCTGCAAGCCCAAGCCGCTCCACCCTGCCAGTGTCTCCAGAGGCCTTCATGTAAACAAGCACACGCCTGCCCCAAGATCCATGTACATCAGGGGGAGAGAAGGCTCTCCTACTCCGTGCCACAAAAAGCTAGTGCGGAACCTCCAGATCTCCAGGAAAAATGCAAATTTGCCCAGCACACTTTGCTGGCAAGTGGCTAAAGGAATATACGACCTTCCTTTTCCTCGAAAGCCTACAGTGTTTGTGCATATTAATTTGCAGCTCTGAGACAAAGGATTTTAATGTGTCATTAACTAGTAACTAAAATGGTTAGTAATCTCCATCATCAGTTATTCAGCACAGAAACGGGATGAGCACGAAGTCCCGCCCAGGAAGCATATCCAAGCTTCATCCATTGGCTAAACCCCCTCCCCACCACTTTCAGCTTCATCCATCAGCTTTCTCTGTTTACCATCGAGGCCGAGAGCCAATCGTTCTGCGCGTAACACCCTGCAGTTGAAGCCTATCGTGTCTATTGTTGTTTTTTTGGACAAGTTGTGATCCTGGTTTCAAAGCCAAACCATTAACAGAAACAGTGACAGTAGATTGCAAACTTTCCATCTTTCAATGTGGTAAAAATGTGCATATTACCACAGGCTTGGAGTAACATCAATAATAATTCATTAACAGAGAAACAGCTGATAATCGTAAAGATTTTAATATCTATTATGTGAAAACCGAAGTTAAATGCAATACAAATATCTTGTTACAGTTGCATACAGGCTTTGGCCTAAATGAAAACTGGGTGCTCTAAATTATTCACACACGGAAGTCATACGACACAGATATGTCACAATAAACAAATACAACATCTGCTACTCGATTATGTCATGATAAACAAATTAATATGACCTCTTCTACACCAGTGTTTCACTCATAATGTATGACATCTGTTACACAAATATGCAAGTAACTAAATCTGTGTGTGGCTGCATGAATTTTATGGTTCTATTTCACAATCATGGTGGGTCTAAGTGTGCAAACTGTACTTTCATCTATAGCAATAAGTGCTATTTCAACACGTCCTATTTATAACTGTCAGATATTTGAAAATGTATCATGGCAGGAGATTAAAATGTCTTTCAACTACATGCCTTGTTGAAAAATGTAACATTTATTGTATTTTTCCCAAAGTGTGGCACTAAGGACATTTTGCAACTCAGCAGAGGAAGGTAATCTACCCTGAAGTTTATTTATCCAGCAGATAAGTCCTGATCATCAGCTGCTCAGGTAGCTATGCAGAGCAGCACTGCCAGTGAAGGCGTCTCGACTGCAGTTGCATGAAGGCTTAGCAAGTTATCACCGGTCCCTGCTATTAAATCCCACTGAATGGGCCTAACGAGCCACAGTGTGCACAGAATTAATTCGTGTTCAGAGCATGGTGCTTAAACCTCCCACATTTCTGCATGCTGACTCCGGTCATTCGGGGACATGACGTCAAAACTGGGGCACGCCAGCCTAAGGGTGAACCGGGAGCTGTGACAGAAACTCTGCCTGAAGAATTCAAACATCATCCTCACAGCTAAACGCAAGCAAACACTGTATTAAAAATTGCAGGAAAATCACCCACATGACATTTTAGATCCACGCCTCATTTGACAAATTGATTCAGCCATCATTATCCCACCCATCCATCCCTAACTTCCCTATCTGCTTACCCGGTACAGGGTCTCAGTGTCCTTGGAGCCAATTCTGGAAAATACAGCACACAGGTGAGGTTGCAGACCCCGATGGGAGGATATACTTAACCAGATAAAAAGGTTTTTCAATGTGTAACAATATGAAAGCAATTTACATTTAATGATCTTTATCCTTCTGGCTGCCCTGCTTGGCCGTGATACTGACAACCCCCGCTTGTTCTCTGCACTGTTCTGCTTGTCATAAATCCCAATTTAATAGGAAATTAAGAGGAAATGAAGCATAATCCAGTGGTGATTTTGGGAAAGGCTGACACGATTCAGCGTCATCGTCGAGCAGTATCAGGTTTAAAGTTTGCAGGACCACCGGCCTTTTAATGAGACACAGCCTTTGCATTATGGGTAATACCCATGGGCCGCCGTGGACTGCAGGCCATGTTCCTGGTCCTGCTTGGGGAACTTACGGAAATCGTGCAATGGACCCACACACAACTGCAAGAAGGAATAAGCTCTTCTCATGTAAATATCAAGAATCACTGGAGTCTTGTTGATCCTCATCTTAGGCTCAGTGGTAAATGGGACTAAGAATTAATTCAGACTTTGAAATTATGAGGAGGTAAGTGGACAACTGCTGGGAAGCAGCGGGCAGCTGAGATGAAGGATTGAAAGAGGGAGGAATACTACAGGAGACTGATAATAGGCATAGCATTCAATTCCACTACCTGGACCAGTGCAAAATCAGAAGGATTCATCCACAGACCACTATATCAGTAATTATAAGTAATATAAATAGGGAGGGTGACAATTTAAATGAGATGTTATGCTTCTACCAGGTTTTGTAGAAACGAACACGTTCTGTTCATCACAAGCACAGAACGGTTAGTTTTACATTCTTCAAACCTTCTCTGTGAAGCATTCAAAGCAGGGTAATTTGTCTCTTCCCAAAGGAAAGAGAAAACACCCAAAAACATCTCGCTGGACTAACCTCAGTATAACTTGGCTTGGGACAGAGGTAGCTAGACTAGACTAGCCATTACAGCAATGGGCTATGGACATGGGCACACTGTTCTGTGGTGTAGACACCCTATTTTGAAGACATAATTACTGAAATAATGGAGATGATGGCATTGGACAACAAGCCGTTTTCTGTAGTGGAGGACGAGGGATTTTGTTGACTCTTTCACGTTTTAACCCTACTTATACAGTAAGTAGGGTTGCTACTTTCAATCTGAAGACACAAGGGGTACCACCTCCTGGGTGCCCAACGACAAAATTTGCTGAGTGGGGGGATAGATCACCTAGTCTGAATATGTCAGTTATCAGCGTTGGTCAAAATTACTACACTGGTACACCACTAGTTAAGCTTCACGGGTAATTTCATTCGCAACATCACTGCCACCCCAAAACAATCAAGAATGTTGTTTTCAGTCATCGGTCTATATATTTTGTCTATATATTTTGTACATAGTATGTACAAAAACTATGCACGAATCACCTATGATGTCATTTCTATTCTGAAGGTCATCAAAGGTTGCATGCCCTTATCAAAGAGCACACCTCTTATTTCAGAATTCACACTTCTCAGATATATTCCCAACGTACTTTTCTGATTATCTCCTGTCAACTATGTTCAGCTCTAAAAACCACGTCTGCATCTTGCTTATTACATTCAGGAACAGGGAGAGTGCGGTCTTAGCAACAGTGAAACTGAGATCAACATGTAACTATCTGTGATAACAAAATGCAAATGTTATTATTTTTCAAAACAAAGACTTTTTTTTAACATGCAGATTACTATTACAGTAAACACAAGAACCAGAATGTGAAACGGTCAGTTTTCTGCAGAATTCCCCAAGACAGTATCCACATTCAGCAGAGTCCATAACATTGTTAATCTGTCTGAAATCATCCACCTCATTATTCAACATGCACTGAACAAAAATATAAACGCAGCACTTTCAGTTTTGCTCCCATTTAGCATGAGCTGAACTCAAAAATCTGAAACATTTTCTACATACACAAAAGACCCGTTGCTCTCAAATATTGTTCACAAATCTGTCTAAATTTGTTAGTGAGCACTTCTCCTTTGCCGAGATAATCCATTCCACCTCACAGGTGTGGCATATCAAGGTGCTGACTGAACAGCATGAATATTGCACAGGTGTGCCTTAGACTGCCCACAATAAAAGGCCACTCTGAAATGTGCAGTTTGATTCACACCTGAGAGGTGGGATGGATTATCGCAGCAAAGGAGAAGTGCTCACTAACACAGATTTAGACAGATTTGTGAACAATATTTGAGAATAATGGGTCTTTTTTGTATGTAGAAAATGTTTCAGATCTTTGAGTTCAGCTCATGCAAAATGGGAGCAAAACCAAAAGTGTTGCGTTTATATTCTTGTTCAGTATATATCTGACAGGTTTTAAATAAACCAAAGAATTATTGTTTCTTGTATCTCAGCTTGGTCATGTCCCTTTATGTCTTGACTGTGCAAAAATAAACCACAAAATACAGAACTTGAACTGTGATTGTCCGTAAAAATGTTCTTGCTTATAAATAATGCACGTGGAGGTATTATTAACATTAAGAAGACACCCTGTAAAAAGCACCCTAGCCCTCTAAAACGGAGGTCTGCTTGAAAGATGTTGTAGTTTGGAACAATCTCCTCATGCTGAATGTAGATAAAACAGCAATGATTTTTTAACGGAAACTAAGATGTATGGTCTAAGTTGGCTCTCAGTTTTATGCATAATTGATACATTAAAGTAAAGTGGTTACAGGTCATCATATTGTTTGACTCTTTATGGTACTGAGCGACGTAGCTCTCTCTTTAAAGATTTAAAAGTTTTCATGGCATATATCTATTTAACAGCAACACTATGCCATCTGTCTGCTTAAATGCTTCTTGAAGTATCTCCAGTTTTAATAAATACAGCTGCAAGTCTTATTACAACTAAACATTGAAAACATTCTACCTCAGTATTCACCCCCCTACACTGACCTCATGTCAAATATATAGTGAATATCTCTCTCTTCTCCTTGGCCCCATTCTGTGGTTAATCTTCATAAAATGTTGGTTATCACGTACAAAATCGGAATCTTGCTATATGCATTTTCATGATTCTATTCTGCCTGACGGATGCTGATTTCATGGATGGACACTGGTTTCATGGATGGACACTGATTTTATGAATGGATGCTGATGTCATGAATGGACGCCAATCTCATGGATGGATGCTGGTCTCCGGGATGGATGCTGAACACATGGATGGATGCTGATCTCATGAATGGATGCTGATTTTACAGATGGACGCTGATCTCAGAAAAGCAGTGCTGTCACATATCACAGGTAAAGATTTGGTGCCGGATAACTCACAGGCTTCCATGAATATATCAGCTATACCTGGTCATTCTCATTCTGGTCCTAGACCCACAGGACCCAGAACCCAGATATCCGGCTCATGACAACTTCCAAAGGAGGGATCCATATATCAGCCTAGTCCAGGATACAAATCCAGGCATTAACAAAATCTCCGCACTGCGCTTAGCGAAAAAATCAGCCAGTGATAATGGGTTAACCCCAGTCTTTCCCATAATTCCATGTTCTTCACCACTGCGATATTATGCTTTACCCTGTGTCAAATACCCAGGAGTATTACATGATCACCTTCTTTGAAGGGGGTCAGAGAATGGTTCTAAATTTTCCCCAGACTACTACATTTTTATAATCATTTTTATGATAAATTTCTATCCGTTTATCTTCAATAACGACTCATCCAGTACAGGCTCATAGTGAACCTGGGGCAGAAAACCCAGGGCAAAAAGCAGGGGACACCGTGGATGGGATACCTGAGTACCAAGAAGAAACAATCGCATACACAGGAGGGACCATCAAACTCCCACACAGAGCCAAGGGGGGAACTGAACATATAACCAAGACAGCCATCCTGAAACCTTCAATTCTGATTCTACTTGGGAAATCCACTGTCTGCAAACATTGTGACAATTCGCCTACCAAAAGCACTTACTCACTGACCGTCTTTGACTTTTTGCCCATGCTTGTATTTCCTTCTTCACTGTCACTGAGTTGCACCAGCACCCAATCAGACATGCACAAAGAGAGAGGTGAGGTATGGAACACATGAAGGAAAATGCAGCAGAAAGCTGCACTTGAGCAATTCCAGGACTCATGAAACAGAGAATCAGTTCTGGTCTTTTCTCGACAGCTTGGTGTTCTTCTTTTTAATATTGCCTGTGGTCTCAGCGTGACAGATGACTCATTTGGAACATTATACTCTTGTGTATGCAGCCTTTCAGCAGCATTTGGGACTCAAAATTATTATAATATAACGTTATCTAAATTGAGTGTTGCGGGAATCTTGATCCCTGTTGAGGGTCCAAGAAAGAAAACAATACTGGAGCCAAATCCGTGACACACTAACTCGTCAGCAGGCGAGCCTGAGATTTCAAAAGCCAGTAGATGTAAACCCTAAGAACACCAGCAGAAGCTGTGAATGCATTCACCAGGATGTCATTCTTTGTCTGACACCTTATAGTATCTATCATTTTCATTACTTATTAGCATTGTCTAGACTTGGGCGGTATGGTGGTATTATGGTATACTGTGATATTTAGCAGTCCAGGCAGAAGGCATTACTTTTAATACCATAAAAAATACAGACACTCCTCTGGAACCTCACTTAAGTAATGAGAAAAAGGACACACATGCGTAGGTTAATACCACAGAAACAAAATGCAGCATAAATGCTCTGTAAGTTGCGGGAGCATGGCACGGCATACTTGAATCTTAGTTTGCACGTGGTTGCAGGCCATGCAGCTACAATGGTATCAATGAATGAAGGTTGATGTTTTTAACTGTTCAACAAGGAGTTGTCTCCACATTTTCCTAGTGCTCAACTTCCACACTGATGAGTCAGAGTTCACAGTAGCCTACATGATTTACATGTTTTTCTTTCTAAATACTGTCATGCATCGAATACCAGGGTGAAACGTCAAGATGGAATGATCTGCCCCTCTTGCCAATGCTGATGAAGGCAATAGCTTCGGCATTCAAAGCATCTGGTGGCTAGACCTTAAAAGTGAAAGATGGATGCTCACCTCTGCAAAAGTTCTGCTCATCAGGAACAAAGCCAGGGCTGCAGTGCATGTTTCGGACCACATTTTGGTAAGCCTGACGCCTGGGTGGGACTGGGGGAGAATTGACATGCTCTGCAGTCTGTTCCTGACTCTCCTCTCCATTGTTGACAATGATTTGGGCACTGGGAGGAAGGCAGAGGTAGCCGCCGTAGTGGTTTGTGCACTGCATGCCGCCTTTGCAAGCGTCAGGCAGGATGGCACACTCGTCGATGTCTGAGGGGAACACGGAGAGACAGGAGCTGCTGCTTGTCATCTTTGAAGAGCGGTAGAGTGACTGACATACAGAATGGAAGGATGGTCAATTTGAGGGGTAAATTTCAGGCTAATATGTTACCTTTGCACACTTGCCTTTGGGGTTCAAATTCGTAGCCATCTGTGCACTGTTGATTAAAAGAATATAGTTAGTCATAGCTTAAATCTAAAAACAATCCACTGTTTTTTCCCAGAAATTACCAGAGGTGGACATTTCAGATCCAGAAAGTAAAAATCCAAACCAGGATTTTGTTTCAACCAACCAGTTGAGTACTACAGTAAATGGCTGTGAATCTTTATACTCAGCAGGTTGGTTGAAATGAAATCCTGGTCTGGATTTTTACTTTCTGTACTTGAAATGTCCAGCTCTGGAAATTACTAATACATTATTCAAATAACTTATCAGTATGCTGTACTTGCATCCTTTTCCTTTGAAAGTAATGTATGTGACAGTGTCCCTAACAAATACTTCTTAACACAGGTTGTTAAATGGCTGTTTCTTAAGTACCCAGCTTCCCAGAACTATGGCACTTATCCTTGGCATCCAGCATCTTTGACTAGCCATCCTAGCCCACAACGTGTCTAATGTTCCCCCCTTGTACAGAGGATGGAATGTTTGCCTCGCACTGAGTCACCAGAGACATTCTCCTGGGGTTTCTGTTCAGGCCTAGGCCTGTGTCAACTCCCCCCCCCCACACACACACCAGGAAACACCCCTAATTTCGTTGGGTCTGTGTCTGGAAACCTGAAAGTGTGAAGAGCCTCATCTTACCTGGGGCACCACAGCTCTCTGACTTGGGTTCATTCAGAGCTCACTGTCGATTACTCAACACTCCCTCTGTCCTACAGTATATTTCAGCCCTATCCCATAATTCACACAATGCCAGGAGGAAAGGAGCAGATGATGCTAACTAACTTCTAACATAATGCAAAGTACTGGCGCACTTTCAATCCTGGACTGTTATCTATGACGGTTGGAGGTATTTGGCACTTTGGGGACAAAGAGAGCAGTTTGAAACTGGGGATAAAGAAAAGAGAGACCATCATTGGCTGATGGAAGCGTAAAGGAAACCCATCATTGGCTGATGGAAGTGTTAAGGAAACCCATCATTGGCTGATGGAAGTGTTAAGGAAACCCATCATTGACTGATAGATATGTGACGAAAAACCTTAGAGGAAACTGCCAGCACCCACAAAGATGACAGGATGGCGAGACTGTGCCTAAACCCAAGCTCTGCAAAATACCTGCATTGGCTGCATCTGTCCAGTACCAGAGGTACAAAGTTCAGGTCCTGAAAGTACAAGTCCAGACCAAGATTTTGTTTCAACCAACCAGTTGAGTATAACGAGTGAGAGTTACAGAGAACTCAACTGGTTGGTTGAAACAAAACCTGGGAACTCATCTCTTGGCTGGGCCTTCAGAAACATATCATGCTAGAAGGACAGCTTGATGAGCTCTGATATGTCGCCTGTAATGTAACCTCCTTCTCCTGCTGGGTGAGGTGTCTTCCACGATGATCATCTTCCCATCCTCATAACCTCTTAAAGTGGTGTTTCCCAATCTAGTCCTCATGGACTCTCAGACGGTCCACGTTTTTCCTCCCTCTTAGCTCCCGGTTAGGATTTGGTGCTGATTAACTCGTGGGCTTCTGTGAATATATCACTGAGCTGGGAGGAAGCAAAAATGTGTACCAACTCTGGGTCCCTGAGGACCAAACTGGGAAGCGCTGCCTTAAAGGATGCCCAGGACTGCATGGAGGGATGCCAGTGAAGCAAAAATTCTAAGAATTCTTCATGTGTTTGCATGGACTCAAAGGTAATGTTACAATCCACCAAGGACTAATGAAAATTTGAGCGAATGTGTCTCAGCATCCAATTTAGTAACGTCTGTATTAGGATTATACCTACCTGTTCATTTATTAATTGCATTAAAAACTAAATGTATGTATCAGAAAATAATCTGTCAGCAAAGAATAACAACATATTATTAGCATTCAGTTGTATATTATACATGCATATTTAAATGTAAGTAAACTATGTTCGTTAAAAATAAGAAGATAATTAGCACATCTGACTCTGGAACAGTGGATCATACTTTCCGAAAATTGTGATGGATGTATAAAGAAACACAGAGCAGATACTGGGCACCACCGGGACAAATGAATGTTTGTTTTAATGCATACGAATGGAACAGGAGGCGCACTTGCCGTGTAAGAGACCGGCTCCTCTGGCTCTTGGGAAAGAACGGAGTTAATGACCACGCTTAGACACAAGCATATCCTGAACATGGTGAACAGCCCTAAAAACAGGGAGGAAAGGCGTTATTACGGGCCTATTTATGCTCCACGTTTCAAGGCAGTCGATAAATGTAATAGCCGTTATTACATCAGAAGCTAAATCGTTGAGCAAGTGCAAACATCTCCCCGTGTTTGGAGGGCAGTGTTTTTGCTGGAGCGGCTCCAGTCTCTTCTTAGACAGCTGGAGGCATGCAGCGTTTTTTCGTTTGTTTTTCCCTCGGAGTGCACTAAACGCACCAAGGGGTCTCAGGCAAACGCGCATGTTAAGCAAGCCTCACTTTACACACTGTAACGTTTATGCCAAAATTCAGCTGTTCGAAAATCAGAGCTGAGAAATTTCGCAACGCAATGCATGGCGCAACTCCATCTGCTTTTTTTCCGTGTGAAAACACCAACTTTAGTTACATCTTCGTGTAGAGAGAGGACTGAATTATCAAAAATATTTATTGACGTTGTAAATTAATAACTGTCAGTGTCACAGAAATTTCGGTGTATTA
>JAODJW010000041.1:18484356-18495740 GCA_026777045.1 Hyperopisus bebe
GGAGCAAACCGAGGCATTGTTTCTCGGCTCGCTGAGGTGAGTCTTCTGCGAGGTCTGTCATTCTGTTGTGTCAGGATGGGGAAGCAGGCGAAGGGAGCCGGGTATACTAGAAAATCGGGGTTATTCAGGGTAAACAGACTCAAAACATGCAACATTAATGACAGACCTGGGGAAACAGACTTGAACGCGGACTGAAATACACAAGACAAGCCGAAAATAACAGTAAACAGGTGATCACAATCGGGGCAGCACATATGTAAATAAGGGGGCGTGGCACACACGAGGATGGGACGAGCTGGGCATGACATTACCTCTCATCCTATTGGGCAGTTTTCACATTTGACTTATGTTATCCAGCTACCTGGGAAGTCCTGCTTTGTGAAATAGCCCCCCAGTCAAAGATTTTAGCATTGCACTGAGCTCTGAGCCACGTCTGGGCTGGTTACCAACTGAATATCTTTTCCTAGCTTTTTTCATGCTTTTTAAATATTTTATTGCAATATTTTAATTCTAGCTTTGGGTTCTGCTTTTAATGCTTCCTACAGTTTAAAAAACATATGTTATGATGCATAGATACATTGAATATTCAATATTGAATAATTGAATATTATAGATAGTTCCAGGATTCAGTGATTTTTTTATCATTGAGACAAAACCTTGAGTCCTTCAACTACCCTTAAAGAAACTTTGTAGTTGTGTAAAGTTGTTCCTCCATATTGCTCATTTTTTGATTTCTTCCCACAAAAAGTACATGTGATTTTTAAGTTATCAGCAAGTAAACCTCAAATAACTTAAACACAATGGATCTGCTAGCCAAATTGTAAGCAATTCTAGACAGCTGGATATCCAGGAGAGACCGTGTTGTATTGGAAGTTTGAAGATTTACGCTGAGAAGCCGTGGCAGATGGGAATCATGGAATCTTCTAGAAGCCAGGCCACATGATATCAGGTAAGTTGGAAAGCAACTGTAACCTCATTTATCAAAAGTTAAAAAAATATTTATTTTTTTAATGGAGATAGATATAAAGCCTAGATATTTTATTTTATGAAGACAAATGTCACCTCAATGTGAAATATAATGCTCACAGAATGTCTTGGGACACTTGCTTAATTCAGTCAAAATGGTTTCATTTATTGATTTAATTACAAAAATTATTATTTTATTCATTTGTTTACAAAAATATATATATTACATTAGAAGCAACTAGTAGTTTTAAGTTAAACATTCATTTCAATTTGTAATAAACTGAAACCCAAAGTATAGTTCTAAGAGAGCTGTTCTGCATTAAAAAGTTAATTGACAAGCAGTAACACATCTGAAATACTGTAACATAAAACACCAAACATTTGTGTTTTGTATCTCATTGGGAGCCAGTGGCTACAATGGCAATTAATAGCAAAATGGCAAGAACAGCACTGAATGAGTCAGTCAACAAAAGTATGACAATAAAGACAAAATATCTGTGCAAAGATATGTGCAGATATGTTAAACACTAGTTGTCAATGGACTACTGTCATGAAACCAAAATATTTGTAACATTTGTACAGAATTAAGCAAGCGTTCCAAGAGATTTTTTTTATTTTAGATTATATTCTCAAAAAATGTAAAACATTTTTCTTCATTTTTCTTCCAGCAGGATTGCATGGGCAGACAAGCACACCTCACACCTTACCCTGGTAACCTTTTCAGATGGAAAACACATCAACCTGTCAATTAGAGCTTTGCAAAGCTGGTCAAAAAGAGGCCAAGGACTTAACAGTGCAACACTCTGGCAACTTCAGTGACGGGATACAACACCAATGGAAAGTAATGTATTTGAATTAAAACTAGCCAATACAAAAGGGACAGGAGAGTGATTATAGCTTCAGGGCCCAGTGCATCACTGCAGTGATTTACAGGTGTGTTCCAGCATCATTAACATGATGACCATTCATGATAGCGAATGACTATTTCACTTATCATTTCCTGTACAACAGGTGCTGAAGTGACAATGTAGTTCCTCTCATCTTTTTCTAAAAATAAACCCATTAAAAACATCTTACTTAGCTAGTTTTTTTTTTGTTTTGCAGTGAGGGAGTCACATATGTAAGTAAATATAGCACGTTTTCAAAAGAATAGGGAGGAGACAGAATGGTCATGTTTCACAAAAATATAACTGCAAATTCCTCATTTCCATTCATTTCAAATTAATGGAAGGTCCGTGTGTGTGTGTGTGTGTGTGTGTGTGTGTGTGTGTGTGTGTGTGTGTGTGTGTGTGTGTGTACACATTACCTAAAATTAGTAATGTTATTTAAAGTGTTCCACTTTGATGAATTAGGTCATATATTGTTTACAATAAAGTAAATGTCTTTCTTGATTTTACAGCTAAATACCTAAATATTATTTGCCGTGTATTGTCTATCGGCCTTGTACTATAAATTGGAAAAAAAGATTTTTTTGGATGTAGATGTTTATCTAGCCAAACCCGTCCCCTTATAGTATAGTATCGCACTAGTAACTCTCTTATCTGTTATTCCAGTTGTTGAATTCCACAGCATTCAGGTCATTTTTGTAATAAGAAATAAACTTGTTAAGGAAGTTATGGTCTTAAGAGTGGCAATGGAGGAACCAGCTTAAATACGCAGTAGAGCCCTCATCACTAAAAGATAGCTCCCTCATTAAATAATTGCTGAAAACAGGACCTTTGGGGAATGGAGCATTTCATAGTTACTCAGCTGAAACAGCCAGTGACCTTCCCACATCGAAGGTCCCCTCAAACATGCCCCAAGTCCAAGGTCTCATTTACACCGTGGAGGAGAGCAGGACACAAAACTCTCAGTCACACCTGCCAATTTCCCCCAGGTAACCCCAAACGGCGGCTGCCTCTACAAGGTACACGACAAACAGGCAAAAATATTACTGTCCAAGCATTTAAATTCATTCAGAATACATTCGAAAAGGCTGGATATGGTATGGTATGGTATATTATAGTATAGTGTAGCTATAGTAGTCTAGCAGCAAAAATGATAAACAGATGTAAGAAAAGTCTATATCTATAACGGTCAGCTGGTTTCCTGCCTTCCTGTTTAAATAATCCCCTTCCCTTATACAATGGGCATATCTATTGTTATATTTATCAGTGTTTTATTTCCAGATGAAAAGGTACTAATACTAGTTTACAAAAGCAGCAGTAACACAGTTCAGTAAGATGTGCAGTGAGCCCTGTACATGTGTCAGGTGACACGTCATGCTGTGTGGGAGAGGTCAGCTGCTGGCCTGTGTGTGTGTGTGTGTGTGTGTGTGTGTGTGTGCGTGTGTGTGTGTATCTGTGTGTGCGTGCAAGTGGGTTTACTTATCCTTATGGGGACACAATGTCCCCATAACGTGATAAATATCTGTTTTTTTCCCTTATGGGGACCGGTTTCCTGATCCCCATAAGGGAGAACTCTATTTTATAAAAATTGGTGACTGCTATGAAAAAACTAAAAATGCAAAAGCTCTTGTATTTTGTTAGGTTACTTATGGTTATGGTTAGGGCAGGGTAGGGGTTAAGGTTGTCATAGTTAGCATTAGCATTTTTCCCATTGAAATGAATGAGCGGTCCCCATAAGGATATGTTTACCGTACATGTGCGTGCGTGTGTGTGTGTCTCACATCAGTGTATATGTTAATTCACAATAAAACAACAAACAGCCCAGCATGATGAGTGGTGGCCTAATGAGCAGCAACACGCATATGGAAATACTCAGTTCCCGCCAAAGCAAAAAGTAAACATTCACACACTGTCATTTTGTTAAGCTAGTGACAAAACATGATGTATTTTTCCTTCAGATAATAGTGGTGCAGCTGTAAAATGTAATGGGATTCGCTGTAATCGGTTTCAGGTTTTCTTTCTAAATAAATTGTGCCACAGGCTGTATGTGTATAGATTTAGCCTCGACAGCACAACAGCAAATATTTGGCTTAATAGTCTCAGTCTCTTGTACAGTCTCTTGTTGTGTGGCTGTACAATTTATTCAGTTTGAACAAACCATATAACAAACCATTTGATATAAAGCTACATGTCAAAGGTTTTTTAATTCATTGTACTAAAACAGAGGTTAACTGCATCTTAAAACAAATAATTTATTACAGGGTTATTTAAAGTCTATGATGTATTAAATATCAACATGAAGCTGATGTTTGGATGCATGTTTCTCAAATGTAAGAATTCGTGCTATTTATACATTGAAATATAGCTTGCTGAAACAGATCAGAATGTGCATTATAATGTTTCTTTATATTAAGATGCTACAGCTATCACACACATCAATTCATTTATGCAAGATACATATTGCTTCTAGCTGATCATTTAGTAGCATGGATTCCTTCTTGGAGAGGGACATGTGTTCAGTCGACTTAGGACTACATTACAAACACATTGTCGCATTGCCTTTATTAACGTAGAATCATAACCTTTCAGTGTTCCTTTTGATGTGATTAGAGACATTCATTAAATAACTACCAAGATGAAAGGTCAAATGATGCACAGAGTAAATCAATATTAGAAATGAAAGACATACAAGGAATGTGCCAAGGTTACATGAACACAAGGCTGTAATGCCAAACCAAAACTACAGACTGAAATCTGTGTTGTATGTTACTGTACATATTGAAGAATGGCTATACAGGCAGTCCCCAGGTTAAGGAAAGCCCATATTTACAAATGGACAGTCATAAAGCCTATTACATTAAACAAATAGGGTTAAATACAATGCTTCATAATTACAAACGCACACACAACTCTGTGATGCTCATGAAAGCATTGCATGGTTTCAGAGGTTCATCAGCTCAAGGTACGGTACAGTACCATTTGTAGTCACTTTTATTTTTATTGTATAATCATTATTATGTACTGCATTATTATTTTGCGGACTTATCTACAAATTCAACATAAAGACTTAAAGAGATTGAGCTGCTTGCATATACAAACAGGAGCAGCACATGCCCTGCCTCTTTATATGAGACCCATCGTTGTGATAGGCCCGGTGATTGATGGCAGCGACTCCCCTTCCACTCAGGTTCTGGCTGACCTCACCCCATGTGGCTTAAACTAATTAGCCTCTGTCTTCATGTGACCCCCTCTGACCCCTGGCATGAAAGGGGCAGAACTGAAAGATGACCATCAGCCTGGCCCCACCGTCCTTCTGCTGACCGACTGCCCAAACTCAGAAACGGGTCCGCGGAAGGTGACCGAAATAAAATTAAAAAGTAAAGGACACGCTTTCACTCTAAAAACAAACTGTAAAGGTAACTAAAAGCAGATATAAAAATATGGACTGATTCTGTACACTAAATTCAGCAATGAAATGTCTGCTAAAGTATCTGACTCTGTTAAAATATATTTTAAATGTGTTCCCAATCAAATGATTTAGTCCTGTTTTATCCAAATAAGTCCACACTTCTGCTTCACTTTTCGAAATGAGTTTCGTTTAACAAAAGATTTTTTTTACAATTTTGTAAACTGCTTCACCATTCTAGAAAATTAGATTTGGTTCTGAATTAACAGAAGCCACATTTTTGAAAATTATTTTGATGCATTCAAGACATATGATCTTCAGCAACAAAACATTAATTGTTCTGGAAACAAACCAAATATCTGTGATGCAGTAAAAATACTGATACACACAAAATAAATTTCATGATTGTAATCAATCTTTATGGGTTTCTGGCCCCCAGTACAACCCTGACCAGGATGAGCGGTTAGAAAATGATAATCCATCCTTCAGTTCACCTCAGCAAGCACATGCATAATATGATTTCCACAGACTTGAATATCCTTAAAACACACTTCAGGAAAACTGAAGAAGTTGCCCAAAAATGCATGCATGCATTCATCCATCCATCCATCCATCCATTCATCCATCCATCCATTCATTTTCCAGTTGCTTTTCCTGGTCAGCCGAACACTGATTATTAAATCTAATGTTCACATCAACCTAGCCTGAAAAGTAAAAACTGGGTGAATTTGTAGTAAACAGTTTTGAAAAGAACCACATCTATTATTGAACAAGTAATGATTTACATAATAACCATCTAGAAATATTTTTTATTCATGTGACAAAGTAGCCCTTGCTTAGTGATGACCATCTGCCACTGAATAGTACAGCAGGAGCCTCCTGACCATAAAGAATTTAAGGAAGAAAGCAGCATGTACCTGTGGCAGGGGGGGGGTGGGGGGGAGCAGGCGGGGCTCCCCAGCATCTGGGCAGGTGCAGCAGGCTGGTGCCCCATCATGCTCCATCATCCTCTGCGTTTGTAGCCCCCATCTTGACTGGAGTGGAGACAGTAAGGCAGGGCTGGGTGCCTATGCACCACCGACTGAACACCCATTTTCTCAGTCAGCGCCCCCCCCCCAACAGCCTAGGCATGCGTCCTGTCTTTCTCTTTCCATCACGAGCATGACACAGGAGTGCATTGATCGCAGCCGGTGCTGTGCGGTGTGATCCCTTGATCTTCAATCTTCTGGAGCACCAAAGTCTGTGTGCGAGCCCTTCCAGCTGCCTCTGAACACCGACAGCGTGGGGTTAGGGCTGGGCGGGGGCAATGGGGGGTGAGGGGAGGGAAAAAAAGAGGAATAATCACTGCAGTCCACCTCCCTCCCTCCCCCCTGCATGTAGACCTAGTCCATTTAGGCATTATTCATCCACAGAAAAAGAATTATTTAATTCCGGCAGCATAATGCATTAAGATCATTATACATACATACACCCCATTCCCTCCCTCATCTGCCAGTTCCTTTATGGTGTTCATTTTGATCAAAATGCAGCCAAGTTCATGATTAGTGCTTCCTTTCACTAAGTCCCTGACACGCCTCACTGGAGAACCCCACCTCGGCAAAGAGGACATCAGTTCAGCATAGGAGGACTCCACTTCAGCCAAGGAGGACCCAACTCAGCCAAGGGGGGACCTCAATTGAGCAAAGTAGGACTCTACCTCTGCCAAGGAGGACCTTGGTTCATCAATGGTGGACCCCACCTTAGCAATGGAGGAACTCAAATGAGCAAAGTAGAACTCCACCTCAGCCAAGGAGGACTGCACCTCAGCGATGGAGGACCACACCTCAGCCAAGGAGTAGCCCACCTCAGTGAAGGAGGACCTCACCTCAGCAAAGAAGGACCTCACCTGAGGGAAGGAGGATTCCACCTTAGCGAAGGAGGACCTCACTTCAGACAAGGAGGACCTCACCCCAGTGAAGGTGGACCTCACCTCAGCGAAGGACTTCACCTCAGCCAAGGAGGATCTCACTTCAGTGAAGGAGGACCCCACTTCTGCAAAGGACCCCACCTCAGCAAAAGAGGAACCCACCTCAGCAAAGGAGGACCTCAGTGAAGGAGAAACCCACTTCAGCAAAGGAGGACCCCACCTCAGCGTAAGAGGACTTCACCTCAGTGAAGGACCCCACCTCGGCCAAAGAGGACCTCACCTCAGCGTAGGACCCAAGAAGGACCTCAGTTCTGCAAAGAATGACTCTACCTCAGCCAAAGAGAACCTTATCTCAATAAAGGAAAACCCCACCTCAGCAGAGGCAAACTTCACTTCAGCAAAGGAGGACCTCACCTCAGCAAAGAAGGACCCCACCTCAGTCAAGGAGGACTTCACCACAGTCAAGGAGGACCTCACCTCAGCAGCAGTCAAGGAACAAGGCCGATAAGACCAGGGGCCTCATGTATAAAACGATGTGTACGCACGAAAATGTTGCGTATATCCGTTTCCACGCTCATGTCGAGATGTATAAAAACGAAACTTGGCACACTGCTATGCACCGGCTGCTCCAGACACGGCATACGCACGTTTCTGCTCGGTTTTGTAAACAGACGGCACTCAATGGCAAGTCATTGCTACTGTGGTTTCCATTCTTAAACTCACAGTCATGACGTTGACTTTATCCAATACACCGACATTGTATGCCCCCCGGTTTCTGAGGCACTGGAACGTGTGCAGCCAGCACCCAAAGATGTGCTTGGCACAGCAGCACTATCACCGCCTGTGTCGTCCTCTGCACTGGGGGCGCCTCTTGTACTATTGTCTGTAAGAATAAATAAACAGAATAAACAAAGTAACAGCGCATCTGCGCCCTACTCTTATTCATAAACATGCAAGTAATTCAAACAAGTATGGTACAAGAAAAACCCGTGCTGACATCAGCGTCCCACTCACCCGATAAAAGTGTGTCTCCAATCATTGCAGCAACTCGTTGCTCAAAGGGTGTGAGACCGGGAATTCTGAGGTGTTAAGACTCTTACGTTGGGGATCCTAAACAGAATGTTTAGGCAAAGGACAAAAAACCAAACAGAATAGAAAACCAAAACTAAAAACAATAACATGAAACAGACCCAACAGGACCCCAGGCAAATCTGCTGCTCAGTTTGTATCAAACCTAGGACTCAGAAATTAAATTTACAGTGACAAGGCTATTTCATGTTGGCTATTTCATTAAAGACCTCATATTCAAAATGAAAATGGATCTGATTTGTATATTTAAAAAATAGATATGAAAATAGAAATATATCCTAAAACAATATTAGAAAATATCAGAAATATGGACAAAAAGTCGCTAAATCATATGTTTAGTCAATTACAAAATACATTTTATTTTACATAAAATGTGATTACATGCTTCTGCAAATACGTGCTTCTCCAAGTAATTTTTATATGCTTTATATATTTATATACCCAGACTGAACTTGAATGGACCATTAAAATTAAAATTACAACTGGTAAGCTTTGACATTGAGTACTAGTGCTGCATTTGTATTTTAACATGAGTAATTCAGAACTGTTACTGAACTGAGTATTGTTTGTTTGTAGTCAAGTGCTCTTTTAAAAACATATTAGAACAGCTTCGGTTTTGTGCATTTGTCTAATTAAATAACACATAAACAAAGAAGTTGCATTTTTCGAAAAAGATTGTAGGAGCTAAGATGCTTGAACACCTCTGAAGGTACATTAACATTAGAATTCCTTGATTTTCTGCTTCCTTTCTAAGTCTTTATTACTAAGTGATGTCCAGATGCCAGATCTATAATGACATGCAAATTGGATGCGTTTTGAAGAATTACCCACCCATAGATCATCCCCGTCAGCCTCTTTTAGTGGCCAGAGCTGTAAATTGTCCAGTGACCTCCAGGACCCCAAGGTCACCTGGTACAGAAAGAACACGCGTCACTGAATCCCGGGGGGGCTCGTAGCGAGGCCCAAGGGAACCTCGCAGGGGCGTGCCAACCTCCCATGTTACATAACACTTATCATGGGGTAGGTACAGTGAGAGTACTGAGTTTTTCGTGGGGGGGGTTTCATTTACAAGTAGTTTAAACAGACTGAAAAGTATCAATACGTAACCAATATTTTGCATCCCAGAGCCCAGAATAACCTAAAAATGCATGTTAAACATTTTTCATTAGGTAATATTCCCAAATTTACCTCTTCTGAAGGCTGGTTATGTTATATGTTACTATAATGTTTATGCATAATAATGCATAAGAGCTATATTCAGAAATACTCAGCCATTTAAAGGCAATGTTTTAATTTACATGTAAAACAGCTTACTTAACGCAATTATTTAAATATAAATAATATAAATATAATTTTTTTTTATTATTTAATTTTTTTGTGGTATTTGGTTCAAGAATCAGTTGTGAGAAAATGCAGTAGGAAAAATACCACATTCAACCCAGCATGTGAAAATTAATGCAGGATTAACAGCCCTGGTTCGACCAACCTGACATCTGACACAATTCTCCTCGGACGGAGACGTGCAGGCAGAGAGCAGCGTAGGATTATGGCGGAGCAGCTGAAGCCAATACAGCAGGGGTGCAGGGATGGGTGGGGCAAACACGGCTGAATCGACTGAAGAGCTGTTGAGCTAAACTGCCTGTTTCAAGCAAAGATGGCATGCCAGCGGGGATATGAAGGCTCCTGTGTTTTTACGCATAATCAAGCCCCTGTAAATAGCAGCTGCTTTCATTGAGACAGGGGATTTGACCCCTCCCCCTACCACCATCACCACTGGGACCAGAACTGAGGAGCAGCAGCTGAAACTTTTGTAGAAGTGAAATTCGGGGGGGTGGTGGAGCGGTCCTAGGACACGTGCCCAGAGCATTAAACAGATTTCAAGTCCTGACAGGCACATTAGGAGGCCTGAATGCAGCGAGAGGGAGCTGAGGGAGGGGCGGGTCTCTATGCAGTCAAGAGCACAAAAGGGTGGGATGCAAACCCCACCATCTGCCACCAAGCCAGGATGACTGGGGTTTGGGGGGGTCATAGCCCACAGCACATCAGTGGTGCTTGGCTGGAGGAGATCATAGTCCACGGCTGGTCAGTTGGGTTCAGGAAGGTCATAACTCACAGCCGGTCAATAGGGTTTAGGGGGGTCATAGCCCACAGCCGGTATGTGGAGTTGGGGAGGGGGGGGTGTTGTAGCCCACAGCCAGTCTGTGGGTTTAGGGGGTCATAGCCCATGGCCAATCAATGGGGTTTGCAGGGGGTCATAGCCCATAGCTGGTCTGTGGATTTGGGGGGGTCATAGCCTACAGCCAGTCAGTGGGTTTGGAGGGGGGGTCATAGCCCATAGCCGGTCTGTGGTGTTTGGTGGGGGGAGACCATATTCCATGGCTGGTCAATTCGGTTCAGGATTGTCATAGCCCATGGCTGGTCAGTGAGGTTTGGAGGGGCCGTAGCCCATAGCCAATCAGTGGGGTTTGGGGGGAGTCATAGCCTACAGCCAGTCAGTGGGTTTGGAGGGGGGGGTCATAGCCCACAACCAGTGAGTGGGGTATGGGGGATCATAGCCTATGGCTGGTCAGTGGGATTTGCGGGGATCTTAGCCCACAGCCAGTCAGTGGGTTTGGAGGGGTGGTCATAGCCCACAACTGGTTAATGGGGTGTGAGGGTATATATATATCCCCTCCTGGAGCCGACACCTTATCGTGGTGGAGGGGTTTGCGTCTTCCATTGATCCCAGTTGCCCGGGGCTTTATGCCCCTGGTAGGGCCACCCAAGGCAAACAGGTCCTGGGAGACGAACCAGACGAAGTGCGGCTCAAAAAACCCCTTATGAAGAGAAACATAATGATTACACATTTTCCCTTGCCCGGACACAAGTCACCAGGGCCCCCCCCTGGAGCCAGGCCTGGTGGTGGGGCTCGATGGCGAGCGCCTGGTGGCCAGGCCTACACCCATGGGGCCTGGTCGGGCACAGCCCGAAGGAGGCACGTGGGTCCCCCCTCAAATGGGCTCACCACCTATAGGAGGGGCCATAGGGGTCGGGTGCAATGTGACCTGGGCAGCGGCCAAAGGCGGGGACCTTGGCGGTCCGATCCTCGGCTGCAGAAGCTAGCTCTAGGGACATGGAATGTCACCTCTCT
>JAODJW010000042.1:7162-29030 GCA_026777045.1 Hyperopisus bebe
CACAGCCCTGACCAGGGATATAAGCGCCCGTCCAGGCTGTACCCTAGGCTACCCACAGCCCTGACCAGGGATATAAGCGCCCGTCCAGGCTGTACCCTAGGCTACCCACAGCCCTGACCAGGGATATAAGCGCCCGTCCAGGCTGTACCCTAGGCTACCCACAGCCCTGACCAGGGATATAAGGGTGGCTGCTTTAGCAGCAAAATGTGAACTATTGGGCTCGAAAGGTTTGGTGTGGGACTCAGAACCATTCTGGTCATTTCATAACACAGACTTTAGGAGGCACGTCACCAGATATCTGACGGGGTGCTAGGTCTTCAGCTAGCACCGTCACTAGGTCTTAGTTCAGCTGTTGGAGGATGGGCAGCAGCCCCCTACCCACAATGCACATGGGCGCTTAAACTTACTCCCCTGCTGGGATACATTGAAGAGGAGGAACAGGAGACTCACAATCTACCTCGCACACACACACACACACACACACACACACACAAATGCGGGGTTGAGTTGAATATGGAGAGCGGCGCTGATACACAGTGTCACCCCCACACACAGACACCGCGAATCAACAGGACCTGCGATTAGGGCTGAACATAGACAGAGGCAGCCTAACAGGCACGAGTACTCACTCGCACGTTTGCACGCTCACTGGCTGGCTCAGGGATGCAGCCAGTGATGGACGGGAAGGAACAGAAGAGGGACCGTGCAGGAACATCACCTCCCAGAGCAGGACATCGCGAACCTTCCGAGGCAGAGGGGCTCTGATCCAGAAACCGGGCAGGCACAGCAGGTACTGGGAGGTCCAGTCTGTCAGGAACCAAAGGTAGGACCCGTCGGGGGACAGTTCGGAGCTGGGACGGGGTGCGGGGGTAAATCCAGTTACCACAGCCAGATCACCCCGCCCCCCCCCCCCCCATCTGCTGGGTGTGATTGGCTGATGTGGTCTCTGATACCTACATTTACCGTCCCTGCAGGTTAAATGTGAGCGAGTGAGCGAGTGAGTGAGCGTGGAAGGGTCTGCAGAGCGGTGAACTATGAATCTCTCGGACTGAATTCCAGGCATGATGCCCACACTCCGGAGCACAGCAGCATGGATCTACTTGTCTACGGCCGTGTTCCGCCCACCCAGGCTCTGTGTGTGTGTGTGTGTGTGTGGGGGTGGGGGAGGGTGGGGGGCGCTGAGGACTCATGTTTAAAGGGACAGAGTGGTACCTCAGGTGAGAGCGACCCTGTATGCGTGTCTGCGCTGCGTTCCTGCAAGTGCAGCATGTCTGATCAACATGTCTGGTGTCTGCGCTGCGCTCCTGCAAGTGCAGCATGTCTGGTAACAGACGCCACAGAAACTCTCTCACTGCCCCTCGGAGACAGAT
Source organism: Hyperopisus bebe (assembly GCA_026777045.1). Lineage (NCBI taxonomy): Eukaryota > Metazoa > Chordata > Actinopteri > Osteoglossiformes > Mormyridae > Hyperopisus > Hyperopisus bebe. The sequence goes on from JAODJW010000042.1 coordinate 8,533, forward strand.
ACGCTCCTTCCGGGGCTCAGGTCCAGCTCAGGAACGGCACAGGAACAGGTCAGGAACGGCACAGGAACAGGTCAGGAATGGCACAGAAACAGCTCAGGAACGGCACAGGAACAGCTCAGGAATGGCACAGGAACAGGTCAGGAACAGCACAGGAACAGGTCAGGAATGGCATGCCTAGGGGAAAAGCTGAAGCGAGACTGAGACCATCAGCAAACAGCTGTGGGTCGGTCAGGGCACATAGTCAGGTGACATTTATGATCTTTGCACCAGCAGACAGATTTATGCAAAGTTACCAGCTTTGCTAAAACCCCCAGCTGGGAGTTTGAGATGGGGCTCATACTCGTAAGCACCCCTTCGGTATGTCCTGGGGGGGGGGGGGGGGGGTGACAGGGTGCCCCAGGCCCTTTAAACGCCTAGTGACAGTCCGAATGATTCGTTTCTGAATGTTCATTACTTCAGTTTGCAGACAAAAGAACTTCATCAAGGCAGCTTTGAGCAGATATGTGGTTCTAGGGTATAACAACGGAGACCCTAATGGCATTCAAGCTGGTTGCACTATTTGCTGTCATGCTAATTTCATGCTAATTGACCCAGCATTCACCACCAAGGTCCTATTACCCAACAGTCACGCCTGACTGCTCCTTTACAGTATGAATGGAAAAACAAACATTAACTTTAGCCCAGAGTCAGGTTGGGTTACACTGTGTATCGTGATAAGGTCCTAAAGAGTTGGACAGATAGACTGAACACTAAGAAGGCACACTGCTGACAAGCCTGAATGCATCACTGTGGACTGATTTCGGTAATTCACTTTGGTTTCAGGCACTCTGGTTCAGAAAAAGTGTGGACTGTCTGGCAGGGAGCTCGAAGGGAACAAAATCGTGGACCTGTGGGTCCCTGGGAACTGGGTTGAGAAACACTGATATAAAACATCAAAGACCACAGTGGGCTGGTTTATCATGGCTGTCAATCACCAGCTGCCATAGTTACCGGCGTTGATTGGCGGCACACATGGGTCCCACCCACTCTGGGCTTTTTGAGGCCGTATTTGTGCCATGGCTGCGCCAGACCGAAGGTCCTTATTGCGCGTGGGAGAAGACATGCGATCTCGAAAGTGCAGCAGATGCGGCGTCCACACGGCACCGCTCCAGGGCCGGGAGACGTTACGCTTGCCAGAAAGCATTTGAAAAACAGTGAGCTTGCCAGTGGGGGCGTTTCCTGGTACACTTGTTCTCATCCCAAAGCATCAGGGCCAACGTGAAACAGCGCCTCCCAGGGGAGATGCAGGGAACAACTTAAAAGGCATGCAGGCCTGTTTTTAGAGAAATTTTTCAAAGAAGAATTTATGTCAATAGCAGACACTTTGTGGAGTTAAACTAGGGCCAGACATGGCTGGGGGGGGGAGGGTGGCAGCAAGAAAATTTGCAGGGGGTGTCTGTTGATGATAAAATTTGCTGAACTGGGCCACCCCAAATACCTGGACCTCTGGAAGTCTTACCCTTCCTTGCCCCTTATTGGTGGCCCTGAGTTAAAGAATGCATCTCAATGGTCCCCCCCCCCCCCCCCGTTCCAGGTGACCAAATAGCATTGAGGATGGCTGGAGACTCACGGGCATACACAGACCATGACATGGAGATAGGAGTGCTGTCCACCAAGGTGAGGATCATCTCAGCTTTGCTCTCCATACACCAGGTCCTGGCAACCCCTCAATGCTGCTCTCATGCTAACTGACCCAGCATTCATCACCAAGTCCCTTTTACCCGACAGCCACACCTCACTGCCCCGTCACAGTATGACTGGCAAAAAAAAATGTTAGCATTAGCCCAGAATCAGATTGGTTTACATTGTGAGCATCAATCTCGCCAACATTCTGTTTCCAGTGATGTGCCAATGTCTGTATGTCACGTGGAGATTATCTCAGTACCTTCACTTGGCCCGCAGGTGAAGAAGCTCCCAAAGCCTGTGAGAGAGATCCCCATCTGCACGGATCGCATGTGCCTGGTCTCCGAGAGCGCCAAGAAGCCCCGGCAGCGCTATGTCCAGAAGGACGGCAAGTGCAACGTGCACCATGGTAACGTGCAGGAGACCTACCGCTACCTCAGCGACCTCTTCACCACACTCGTGGACCTCAAGTGGCACTTCAGCCTGCTTGTCTTCACCTTGGTCTACTGCGTGACCTGGCTCTTCTTCGGGCTGCTTTGGTGGCTCATCGCTTATGCACGTGGTGACCTAGGCCACCTTGGCGAGGAGAGCTGGACGCCTTGCGTGGAAAATCTCAACAGCTTTGTGTCGGCGTTCCTCTTCTCCATCGAGACGGAGACCACCATAGGATATGGTTACCGTGTCATCACCGACAAATGCCCAGAAGGGATCATCCTCCTGCTCCTCCAGGCCATCCTGGGATCCATCGTTAATGCCCTGATGGTGGGCTGCATGTTTGTCAAAATCTCCCAGCCTAAAAAGCGGGCGGAGACATTGGTGTTCTCACACAAGGCTGTGGTGTCGGTGCGGGATGGGCGACTCTGCCTCATGTTCCGCGTGGGTGATCTGCGCAACTCGCACATCGTGGAGGCCTCCATCCGTGCCAAGCTCATCCGCTCGCAGCAGACCAAGGAGGGTGAGTTCATCCCACTCAACCAGACCGACATCAACGTAGGTTTCGACACAGGAGACGACCGCCTCTTCCTCGTGTCACCACTTATCATTGCCCATGAAATCAACGAGCGCAGCCCGTTCTGGGAGTGGAGCCAGACACGGATGGAGAAGGAAGAGTTTGAGATGGTGGTCATCCTGGAGGGTATGGTAGAGGCTACAGGTAGGTCTTTGGTTGCAGCCAGAGGTGGATATTTAAGGTCCAGAAAGTAAAAATCCAGACCAAGATTTTGTTTCAATCAACCAGTCTGTGACTGCGAGTGTTTATGCTCAACTGATTGGCTGAAACAAAATCTTGCTCTGGATTTTTACTTTCTGCACCTGAAATGTCACCTCTGGTCACAGCATCCCAGCATGATTTCTTTGACTGTTGTCCCCTAATGTTCGAGCCCCAGTCCAAATCTCAGCTGTCAGTGATGCTGCTCTGCCAACCAGGACCCAAAAGATGACTGACCCACCTGCTTTTGCTAAAGCCGGTCCTTGGGCTGTGTCCGTTTTTCCGGACTGTCCTTTACACAGTGTTACAATGCCATGTTTATAGGAAAAAGGTCACATGTTACTTGCTAATTCACCCACCACAGATCCTATCTCGTTTATACCTTGATGTCAATGATGTTTCTTGTTCTCACTCAGCTTTAAAAAAGTGCACTGACACTAACGGGATACCTGTTGAGTGAGGAAGAGGTGGAGTATGAGTGGGAGTTGCAGGAGGGTGGACCGAGGACCCCTTCGGTTTACACTGATGATGCCGCCTTTGCTGGTCCAGGTCACCACTCCTACTGTGCTGGTTAGCTGGAAGGATGCCACGCTGAGATCGATGTTTTGACAGGAATACTCCACAAAAATAGATCTGATGGAGCGCAACTCCCAGAGCAAGCTGGCTTTTTCACTGTTATCAAACCAGAAGGGCTTGCTAATAGGGCCAGCACCTATCCTTGCAGCCATTCTTATACCCAGCAATCTTGAGTGCTATTATTTTTTTCAAGCTCTCTGGATGTCATTTATTATACTATAATTAACATCATGCAGTGCTGTAAATACAGAAGGGCCAGAGTTGGTCACCCTGGCAACTTTGTGTGCCTCTGAAAAATAGATCAGGAAGCCAGTATAATTATCCTTCACAGGGAGCTAAAGTGTTGTACTACCTTATTTCTCAAAACTAATTGCTTTTTACAGTGCTGTTTTTGTTGGTCTGCAGCCAGTGAACCATAATGAGGCCCAATGTGCAGCTATAGTTATTTTTTAACTGGCTACACTGCTAAACTAATCAGCCAGTGCAGGGCACTCTGGAGGTTTCATACTAAGCTAATCAGCTAGTCCATGCTACACTGCAGTCCTCATGCTAAAGTAATCAGGTAGTCCAGGCTACAGTTGAGCCTTCATGCTAAGCTGATCAACTAATCCAGGCCACACTGGAGCCTTCATACTAAGCTAACAGCCTGTCCAGGGCATATTGGAGCCTTCATGCTAAACTAATCAGCTAGTCCATGCTACACTGCAGTCCTCATGCTAAACTAATCAGCTAGTCCAGGCCACACTTGAGCCTTCATGCTAAGCTAACCAGCTAGTCTAGGTCATTTTCTTGTGTTGTTTCTCTGTCCGTCATCAAGTCATCCAAGTGAAAAATCCTGCAGGCATCACCCGCCGTCGGTTTAAACAAAAGCTGAAAATGTGACTCATGTGACTTTGGGCACTGGAGATGACAGGAAGTAACATCACAATGGCTTAAATACCACAGAACATATTATGCTTAAGCCGGATGGAGGTTATTTGGATATCATAGATACTTATATATTGATGTTTCCCTGTAAATGTGCTTAAAAATATGATAGAAGTAGTTTGGCAGGCGGGACCTGTCCGAACAGTCTAACGAAATGTCATTAATTATTCATCATTTGAAATGTGTGTCTGAAGTTTCTGCTTTCTCTCCATCTTTCTGAGAAGACATTGCCCATATTCCATCAATTTCCTGATCATTTGCCCCAGCCAATCACTCAGACATTTCACTCGTATCCACGGCGACGGACATGCCAATGGCATAGCGGCTTCAGGTCAGCTGACTCACCGTCACTCCAACACCGATGCGGTGCTTAAGCAGGCTGTTGGTTATGCAATGCGCGGCGGGGGTTTGGTTCAAAGGGCCACTGTGCTTCCTTACAAAACGGCTGCCGTGTGAGTCAGTGCAGGCAATGGAAAGCTCTTAAAACCACTGTAGTACTGCACTTGATATTAGGATAGAGCCCCTGATATATATGGAAGCGGGTTATCTATGAGTTTGCTACAGTGTTACTGAACTAGATGTTAGGCCTTAGACCTGTGCTGTTTGGCCCGTACTCATTTAGAACATTTTATCTCAGGGGTCCCATACACACATGGAACCGGAACTAGCCGTTAGATCTTCCCAGACAAGGGCCTTGGAAGTTTGTGAAGTGTGAGGAGGAGTGAAGAGGAGGTGGCAGGAGGCATAGGAGGGGGTGTCTGCGTGTTTTTCAGGTCCCCACAAAATAAACCTCAACTTTATAAAAATCTCTTGACTGCAATCGAAAAACTAAAATAGCCTTGAAAAATAGTCTTGTATTTATTGCTTATGGTTAAGGTTAGGGCTGGGTAGGGGTTAGGGTTAGGGTTAGGGTTAGGGTTATGCCCATAGACATAAATGGATGATCCCCACAAAGTCGACAAGATGAGTCTCTGTTGGTAGAGAATCTGGTATACAGGGAACCTTCCGGAAGCCTCTATGGGGATAGATATCGCCGTGATCCCCTAAAGCCATTCAAAAGAAGCGAAAAGCAGGGAGGGGCACCGTTAGCCGCTCGCTGAGCTCGAGGGTCACGCCTGTGAATTCTGAGCGTCACACAGGTATTGGTGTCAAGCTTCTGCCCTCCTGCTCTCCTCCTCTCCACAGGAATGACCTGCCAGGCTCGCAGCTCCTACCTGGACACAGAGGTGCTGTGGGGTTACAGGTTCACCCCAGTCCTCTCTCTGGAGCAGGGCTTCTATCAGGTAGACTATACCAGCTTCCATGAGGTCTACGCCACGGACACGCCCTCCTGCAGCGCCAAAGAGCTGGCCAAAGGTCCAAGGGGACCCCAGACGTCCCCCCTGCTGCCCCACCCAGGCCCAGCACCAAGACTCCATCTGCAGGACTTGCCCATGACCCTCGAACCCCTGCTTCTGGAGTGCGATGAGGAAGGGGAGGTGGAGGAGTCCAACAGCCCCACAGGAGGGGTAGAGTAGATGCTAGATCATTGGATATGGTGGCTTGCAGAAGGAGCTTTAGCTCGACCCTTTGGGCATCTAACGAATGTGACCCTACGTCACGGGGTGTACTGGCCGACGAAGCTCACCTGGAAGGGCAGGTGAGGCAAGTGGGATCCTTCCAGGGATGGGGGTGCCTCTCTTGGACCATAGGATATAACACATTGAGCACCATCAGGGTGTTAAACCCCCCCTTCAGCCTCATTTAGGGAAGCTGATGCTTTTTGTAAAGATCATACGACATACAGCCCCATTCAGAACCCTGTTTGAGTTTTGTGTGAAGACATATTTGAGGTGCAATTACTTCACAGCCTGCCGAAATATTAAAGGGCCATAAGAAATACCCCCAAATCAAACCATAAGTATGTTTCTTTGATCTGTTTGAAACATGAATTATGTATAAATCGCCACTGACGTTAACATGCATTGATCAGTCTTATATGGCTAGTATTCTTCAATATGACTTTTACGTATAATACAGCACACTCAAAGAAAACTCAGTATTGCTACATATACAGTTCCTGTAAATTATTTTGTTTTTTTCCCTGTGGATCTATATAAACATATCTGATCGATAAAGTACAATTTTGGTTAAGCCAGGCTCAATTTCAGCTCCAAGTGTTGTCTTCGGTGCAAATGACTTGACCGTTGCTTTTAAGGACTCAAAGAAGTATGTGAATGACAGCAAACAAAAACCACACTGAAAAAAAGAGAAAATGCACAGCACTATCCAGGTAAGAAAGTGACAGGGCAAATGATTCACGCGTAACTTCACGAAGCGGAAGCACAGAGCCTTTCCCGCCGCAGCACCGTTAATAACGCATTTCGTTTCGCAGTCTCAGTATTCCACGTCCCAGTGCTTATTACAGCCATGATTCAGAAGCACCATTTAATGTTAAATCTAAAGCTGCGTGTCCAGCAATGAGTAGCGTGATTTCCCCGAAGCTACGGAATCCTAATCACCCCAACCGCACTGATTTCTAAGTTTCGTGGGAAGATAAATCAATAGCTACATACCATGTGCGTTGTTGGTTATATTCTTATCTCTCAGTTGGAAGCCTAGTTTACTCAGAGATTTAACCTGAAGTGGCAATTCGGTACAAACCAGTGTTTCTCAACCCGGTCCTTGTTTTTTCTCCTACTGGGAGATGGGAAGGAGCAAAAAGTTTGGACCGTTTGGGTGCCCCTGAGGACTGGGTAGAGAAACACCCGTATAAGCTTTACTGAACTGAATAAGATGAAACGAACACACAGAACTGGTAAATATATATTAAATTTACATATAAAATACATATTAAATTCAAACATAAAATACTAAATTAAACCTGCTTGTCCTAACTGCAACACTCACTGTAGGGTCACACAGCTCTAAAGAGAATCAAAATGGCTTTTATCAGCATGTGGGAATGAGTTTCTGGCTAAATCACAGAACACATTTTCATTTTTTCATTTCTCTATATTTAAACTTTACATTTATGTATGTATGCTGACATTTTAAATCCAGTGGTGAACAGAATTTGGGTTCAATTCTGATGCATCCTTTTTACAATAGATACCATAATTATGTTGTACATAGAATTTTATTTAAGAATTTCATGTGTGGGTTATTATTATTATTCTTCTTATTATTATTATTATTTGACCCTAAACTGACTTTTTTTACTGAATAGATTTCAGTCCAACAACAAAATAAACAAACTTCTGGTTCTTTTGATTGTTTTGTTAACATTGGTTCGAATGGAGTTCATTTCTTGAGTCTTGAGTCTTCATCTGTCCCCAGAGGTAGATGGACACAAATTCTATCATTAGGTTGAAGTGCATCAGGCCAGCTTATGAAATGAAATGTGTCTTACTAAAGACTAGGGAGTGAGCGGCACAAATCGCGGAGCACAGCGGACAGCGGCGGGGGCCGGAACCCAAACACGTGACAGGAACTTGACACTTCAGCTCCCAGCTGGTGTGCTGGAAATGTTCGAATGCTGGACCTGAATTACTCCAGGAAAACCTCCATCTGCAGGGTTACATCTGAGTAAAAGTGAAAGGCAGACAAAAAAATTAAAAAGAAATAAAGTTCCAAGCTTCCTGAGTAACCACTGCCCAGTTACCGAACACACACTTACACACTCACCCACACAGCTATCAGGCACTCATGGAAAGTTCTGGTCACCACTGCAAATACTACCAAGAAAAGAGGCCCTTTTATCGTCCCTGAAGATTTACAGCAGCGTACGGGTTATTCTGGGGCTGCACTTCCCTTTCCGGGTTCCGATTCCCATCCGCGCCTGAAAGGCCATGTCACGCTGAGTGTTTATATAACCGCCTCCGTGGCCTGAGGTTGGAGTTTCGGTTTACAGGAGAAGGACTGCCGTCAGGCTCTTGAGCTTGGCGAGATGTCTGTGCACGCCCATGTGGGATGCTTATTTTAACCAATCGGGGCAAGGGAATGACAGGTGGGACACGTCACCGCACACGTGCGACGTGTGTCACCGAACCCGCTTGACGAGGGCACATGACGAGAGATGCGCTAGGGCAGAAAGATCCCTCCCCCCCATCCCTTCCGGACACACCCCAGGCATACAGGCTGCCCCATGGCCCTTGTAAATCAGCCCACAATAACACATCTATGCAGAATAACTACATTAAATTGTTCATTTGGGATTTTTCTACAGTCTTTCCGGCACATTCTGAGACCTGCCCCCTCCCCCTCCCCATGCTGAACCACCACAGATCATCAGAGAGTACGGTGTCTAGAGTCACGCTCCCCTGTCCGTCTCATTGTCCAGGGGGGTTCAGGCAGGCTGATGTCCCCAGAGATCCTCAGACATCAGCACCCTGTCTCAGCGCAGACTCTACTTGCCCTACAAGCTTCACAGATTTTTTTTCCCCTCCTGTTCTCGGGTGAATGCAGGCAGGCAAAATAATGAGCAAACACAAGAAATATCTGAAACCCTTCTGACCCCGCCACTCATTATAAACATTATTAAAAAACAGTTTGCAGTTACTGATTAAAAGTTTTAAAGAAAAAAAACAATGAATTTTCAGAATGGAGCCTAACTTTATTTGTTTAGACTGTTTCATCATGTTCTATATGTTAAGCAGTGAGGTTAGGATTCATTCTCAGGTATCTGTTGAGTGTGTCTTCTAAGGTCTACAAATCTGTGAAGAGCTTCACACAGAAGGGCAGCTGATTTTTCTCTGAAAGTCTGATTAAAGTTTACAGAACAAGCCCTCCTCGAGCCTGCTGGAAATGTATTGCCACAAGCGCAGTTGATTCACAATTCCCCTGTTTTCTTTTTTTTTGCTGTCTTCTTACTTTTCCATCCCGAAGGTCACCCAAAAGCAAGTAATTCAATGGGACTTTTTTTAACGAGTCCATTAAATTCAATCAGTCGGCAGCTGCTAGCAATGCAGTCAGAATGACTGAACGCTAAAACCACTGTACTCTTATAAACATAGTAATGGCTGAATAATTTCAGAAAACGCATGATGTGTTTTAAGTAAAACCTGGAACTGGATGTTACGGGCGTCGTGCGCGCGGATCTCTTTGTCTGGGTACTCTGACTTAAAGCTGGTTTGCCCTTGACATATAAAGCGCGTCAGTAACGCACTCCCTCCTACGAACCAAAAGTCACCGTTTAAGACGGGTATTTTCTTCCACTGTGTGACTAAACGGCACTTACCGCCGGGCTGCGGCGCTCTCCGGCGGTCCTTGTGCCGCATCTCCCGAGATCTAGCCCGGTTCGCGTCCCAGGCAGAAGGGTGTCGGCTCTGTACCCATGGCCAGGTAATTCCTGAGACACGTAACGCCGCAAGTTCTTGTGCTTATTATGAGTTTTTTTCCCATCGTGTTGTGAACCGTTTCGTAGTTCAACGACGGGCTCATTGCGTCCCCAAACCCCGCCGTGTCAGTAATTGTGTTGTGTGTTATTTTGTGTTGCGACACTGCACCTCTAAGCCATTTAATAGCGCATTAGGGATCAAACGTGTTTCGGGTAACTGCACACCTTAACTAAACTTTTTGTTACAAAAATAGAACTCTGCAATTTGTCTTGTATGGTACGTATCCAAACTATTTATATTACAAAAAAAATGTGCCATGACATCCACAGTAGGTCATACTACAGACACCCCGCTTGCATTTTGACGACCGTCTGCCTTTGATCTGACACAAATTGCGTGAGTCATTTACAGGCTAATGTCACACCAGAGATGCACATCCTGGCCTGTTACATAACCGTTCCCTGAGTCTCTCGATGAAAATCTTTATGTTGCGTAACCAGCCTTTTGCATAAAGATGAAGTTTCTAGACGAATTTCTTTTAAACGTTTTCCTTAGGCAAAATACTCTTCTTGGGGTAGAAAATAATAATGTTGAGCTACAATTTTCAGCACTTTACCAGAGTAATAAAATCGACTCACCATCCAGATTAAAAAAAAAATCAGCGTTAGAACATAAAATGAATGTCTTGCAAAAAAATATATATATAATGAAATGTTATGGGGACCAACCAAGTGATTTTAATCGTTTGGAAAAGTAAAGGGATACATACAGTATTTTTGCCTGCATGTATGTGTGTGTGTGTGTATATATATATATATATATTGATTTTGGATATTATGATATGATTTTCTTTCTATAGTTGTGACCATTCTTTCTTAGAATCCTTTTGGGTTTGAGGTATCACACATTTGTCCATCATTTAGAGGAGCTGAAAAAAAAAAAATCAGCTGTTTACGCTGCTTCAAGGACCAAGTAGCTAAATAAAACCCAAGGTTTTCAGCTGCTGTACTGTGAGGCTGTGACAGCTCTGGGTTTGGGATCCGGCTCTGCAGAACCTCACAGGTCCCTAAGCTGAAGCATCTCTCCTTCTGGATTAGCACGTTGCTTGAGGGCAGAGGAGCAAACAAGGAGGACAACTCCACATCCACCTGCAGCACCAATGAGCAATGCAGCATGTGCATGCGGTACCACCAAACAGTGCAGCATCCACATGCAAAATGGCACTTTGTGCAGCTTTTCTGGGTTCTCACACGCTTCCTTTACAATGTTCCTTCCTTTTAATACTAACAGGCTATAAATTACCATTGTAATCTTGTTGTTTGTTGTCCTCAGCAATTCAATGACAATAAAGTCACCTTATCTTATATGATCTTTCCCAGCTACTGTCGCACCCCTTTGTGAGCCGTTTCTTTTGCATTATCACCACTCCCTTTATCTGATTTTTAGATACATAGATGCATTGTGCGCCAAAGTGCTAATAAGTTAGTCCTTTTCACTGAGAGCATCACCTAAGCAGATGAGTAAGTGTAGGGAATCCTGGGTATTAGTGACAGCGGGGACGCCGATCCCATCGTAAATGAACACGAAGGGAGATCAAACATTTAAATAGACTTGCCAGCAAAACAGACAAAAGAGGAAGAGAGTAAGTCCAAGAATGTCACTCCTGTGGGCAGCGTCCATGTCATTCGCACCAATGCTGACTTCCACATGGCATACGAAGAGGCCTCCTTTTCAATGTCAACTCTCACTGTGACCTTTCCTCAAAGAATTCCCCCTTCAAGGTCACAGCGGCAGAGTCCCTCAGGTTACAGGCCAGTGCTGCTCAGCAGGCTTCCCATCTCACGGGTGGTAAAACAAACACCATTAGTAAACCATCAATTATCAACCTGTGCTCCTTTTCCGGATGAACAATCACGGTGACAGCACGGAAAGGAGAACAGAACTTAACTAAGCATTTAGGATACAGCCCCACAATATCACCTAAGTCAGTGTATCCCAACTGTATTTCTGCCACTGCACACTATCCATAAGGCAGCGGCTGACAAACACTGAACAAACAAGTAACAGTATGACATAATCATTTCCTTATCATTTGCTTAAATTGTTAGCCTGCGCACGAACAAGTAACTGCAGCGAATCATGCACGGATGCTGGAAGCATTTTATTCCAACAAAAATAACTTAAGCAGACCTTAAGAAGCTGACCTCCATAAGGACAGAGGACCACAAGGATGTGCAGTGTAACCACCGAGACGTCCACTGTATCCATGCGGACGTCAGCTGTAACCACACAGATGTCCAATGTAACCACAAGGACATCCACTGTAACCGCACAGATGTCTTTTGTCAGTTATAAATGCAAACCAATGTATTTTTAAGTTTGAAAGACTTCACCCCCCCCCCCCGTCCCTCACAGTGGTTTGATCCGCTCCCTGCTATTCTGAATGCCATTACGTCTCAGTTACTCGCTGACCACCAGTAAGTATCGGCTTTGCAAATGTAAACTTAAGACAGAGAATGTGTCAAATTTGTTTCTTTACTTCTACTACTCAGTAGACTAGCACTCATCTGCATTTGTAACTAGACTGCTAATTGTCAGCTCTGTTGCCTCATGAGTGAATCTTTAGCTTCATTAGCATTACAGCACTTAAGGGGTGTTGTTTCTCTCCTACTGTAAATAACTTGCATACTGCGTGTTTGTTTTGTCAGCCAGCCAAAACTTCAACAAGTAAAACAAGTATGTAAAACAAAAGTCCACAGTAATATCATACGCAATTTGACAAAGTCTTCATTAAAGAATTAATTGCTTATGGGAATGTTAACATAATGGTGTCATTAGGCAAGGTAGATAGAGAGAACAGAGTCACCCTATATTTGGTGGTATAATTGTACATATCTTGCTTTGAAAAACACTACAATAAATATTTTTGAATTTTTTGATTTAGTTGGGTTATTCATTGAGGTTTTTCTGCTGCTTTCAGAACTGTACTGTTTTGAGGGTTATATTCAAGTAAAGCAGCTCAAGCAGACTCAGATTAGTCCAGTGTAATGACTTTATAATGTATTTGAAACATTTGAACATGCTAACTTTACCAGTCAGTTCTCTAATACATATAATAATGAGGGTTTTCTCTATAAACATTTCATACAACTTTTGCCGGCATCTTTCGTATCTGTGTGTGTGTCCCAACCAATGAAATTAAAATTTCATCCATGCGTGTACTAAAACTACACGGATGTGCACTGTAGCCACACGGATGTGCACTGCTTCCCAGTTGTGGTTAGAAGGTGTTTTCAGGGCACGCCAGTGATCTGGTTTTACCTGGTGGGGTTTGCCAGGTATAAACGGTGAAGCACCTGGGGGTGTCGGGAATGGGAGGGGCCCGCAGAGACATGGGGGACAGATTTTGTTGAGAGCTGAGGCCGGCGGGGGTACAGTGCCAGCCAACATGTGGCTTTGTAGAGATGCACCTTGACTACCCTGCTCACGGGTACAACAGAACAGTCATTCATGTGACCTTGCAGTGCGTTTTGGTCACAAGTGCAGGTAGCTTCCAGTTTAACCGCCGTCCTGAGGACGAATTGGCCGCACGGCAGTGAGCATGATGCCTTTGCTCTGGTCCAGGGAATGAGCACACGGGGACCACCGTGAAAGTCACCCCTCTGGTGGGAAAAAAAACAACAGCTCATGATCCATAGGTGCCAGCAATAAGGCAGAAGTGCACGGACGACCTCACCCTCGAACTCCACCTCGGGGCATCATCAAGAAGCTTATTATTCGTAGTTTATAAAGAGTATTTGTTTCTGCACCTGTGAACTCCAGGGCCAAGCTGACTGAGGCCAGAGTAAAATATGAAGTGCAACATCAGCGCCACCTAGGGGAAGGATGTATTAATGCTTCGACGAAGCTCGGGCTGGTTTCTTTGGTGCCCTGCCCTCCTCCGGGCACGTGGGTTTGATTCTGGTGCCAGGTGCCGACGGGTGAACGGCTAAAACTGAGGGCACCTTCCTGCGAGCGGGTCTGGGGTGTTTAGGATGTACCCCGTTTGGCAGCCGGTGCCGTCTGGCATAGACCCTGCGATTTAGGCACCCCCCCAATTAGGTATGCTCTTTCTGACAATGAAAGCCAGTTTGAGGGGAAAAGCCTTTTTTGTCTCAGTTACTGAAGGAGGATTTAACTCAGAAGCCTGGGAGACAGAGGCCATGTGCTTCTATCTGTCTTGCCCCCTAGAAATAAAACCACTGCCTACAAACACACAATCCCCCCCCACCATCAAAAAAAAAAAAAAAGACTACAGCCATAACTTATTCTCTGTTTTTCTGCCTAATAAATACATGAATGGATGTTTTTTATGACCTACTAAGATTAAACGTAGGATTAAAAATTGTCAGTTAAAAATAGCTCATTAAAATAGCGTGTTCGGGTCCAAGATGAGTACAGACCCCTCCACCGCCACGAGCGAGGAAGTATAGCTAAAATGTCTTGGGACTCCTTGTGCTGGAGAAGAGGGGAGGAAAGCAAACAAGAGACTAGGAAAACATTATATATTATGTATTGGTGAGAGCTGGAGTGGTCCTGCTGCCAGTGTCACACTTACCTGAACACGCTGCACCTCCGCGTGGGTTGCGACCGTCTTTTTAAAGAGCACTGTAGTGGTCATTGTGGATTCATGCATGATTTATGGGGAAGATAATCCTGTGATATAATTATAAAAATTCTTTCATCTGCACAAAAACACACACACAATTTACCCTTAGATGCCTTGACCCGAGAAAAAAAAAAATTACTACAACTTTTTATTTGTGAGAATGGTATTTGGTCACTATTGACCTGATAATATTATGTTGTAATATATATCGCGGTTTTGGATAATGCGTTTATAAAGGAGTACAGAGACGAAGAGGTGTACCCCAAACAGCGGATTGCTGTAGCGTCTCCCAGGATCCATGTCGCAATGACCATAAAAATATCACTATAGTTTATGATTATTGTGTTGAGTAACACGTTTGCTGAGCCATGGCCATTTGTGGCTTGATTTTTTTATTTTAAAGCATTTGTAGAATGGACCATGCATCTCAGGGTTAAGCTCTGTCAACATGTAAAAGGGAAATGAGGTCACTCATAAGATTGATGTGGTCCGTAACAGTTACATCAACGTTACTGTAGGGTCACTTTTGAGAATGTCTAAGCTATTCTTCATTTTTGATGGCTAAGGAAAGGGTGCATCGGAAAGATCCTCAATCTCGTGAAGTCCAGTGTGTGCCCTGCACTCTGCTTCCCTCTAGTGGCCACTATGAGAACTATCGCCTGAAACAACAACTTCACAGCTTGGAAAGTTATTGCAAAAGCAGCCAGGGACATATGACAGGAAGATTGCAGGAATGGCACTTTATGCGCAGTTTTGGAGACGAGTTTCACAAAACAGGGAGAGACATAAAATAAAGCTATTCTGTAATCAGCACAAAGGATCCGAAAATGAAATCAAAACAGTACATCAGCCCTGGTCCCCCACTTCCAGTAACAGCCCAAATGCCAGAGGACTGGTTGCCTATCATTAGTACTGGTGAAGGAACTGAATAACCCCATGGTCCTCCAGCTTCTTCAGAACTTGTGCTTCATGCGTGACGTTGTGCTGAGAGTCCTGGAAATGAGACAGACAAGCAAGTACGTGACGAAGGCAGGTTCGTCAAAGATGTCCGATGTCCAAGATCAGAAAGACCCAGGCAGTGGGCTGATACAGTGCCTTTCTGGAGGCTGAGAAACTTCCTACACAGGAAAGTTGTGGAGCATTGAGAGAGCTTTCCAATGTTACTTTCCAATAAACACCTGCCAAACACCTGCTGTGACAGCTGTTGTATCATTACCCCAAATATGCATAAAAATGGGATAAATGATTCTATATTATATTCCAGTTATATTGAATTGGTCTTAAAGCAGTATCTCAGATATTTAAGACCTAATAGTAAAAAAACAATTTTCAGTTATTTTACAACCTTTTAGACTTATGAATGATCCACCAAAAACTATAGCTGTGAGACTCTACAGCTTTACAACATGATGATGTTACTAAACAAATGTTTTTTTTTTGTGGGTGAGATCCAAACGGTAAGTCATATTCACAAGAAAAATGTTTTCTTTTATTCCACACCCAAAAAGATCCACTCACAATCATGGAGTCCATCGTGTCGTTCCCAAAGTAATGAACCAAGCCGTTCTTTTCACTGGGGTAGCCAAATCCTGCTAGGTGGACCACACTGCAGAAGTTCAAAGCCACATAGACAGCCAGCATCCCAGAGGTCGGGCAGACAGCTTTCTGCAAACGGGAGCGGAGAAATCACATAATACAAGCAGGAGTTACTAAATGAAGCCAGTAGGGGGCATACTGACCTGGGCTCCTAAGCTTGTGATGTCCATGGAGAGGTTTACATCATACGAAACTGTCACAGGCCTGGGGATTTCGGCTGGTTGATCATTTATTTCGTAAAAGTGTAACCATTTCCTTTGTGAACAGAACATGTGAATGTGAGGGATCATAAAAAACTGAAAATACACTATATTGCCAAAAGTATTGGGACACTCTGCCTTTATAGACACATGAAATTTAATGACATCCCATTTTTAATGCATAGGCTTTAATATGGAGTTGGCCAACCCTTTGCAACTATAACAGCTTCAGCTCTTCTGGGAAGGCTGTCCACAAGGTTTAGGAGTGTGTTTATGAGAATTTTTGACCATTCTTCTAGGAGAGTATCTGTGAGGTCAGGCACTGATGTTGGACGAGAAGGCCTGGCTCGCAGTCTCCGCTTTAATTCATCCCAAAGGTGTTCTATCGGGTTGAAGTCAGGGCTCTGTGCAGGCCAGTCAAGTTCCTCCACACCAGACTCGCTCATCCATGTCCTTATGAAACTTGGTTTGTGCGCTGGTGTGCAGTCATGTTGGAACAGTAAGGGGCCATCCCCAGACTGTTCATACAAAGATGGGAGTATGAAATCTCTTCTGCACACTGTGTGCCTCAGCATGCGTTACCCCCGATTTTACGTGGCCTACCACTTTGTGGCTGAGTTGATGTTGTTTCCAATTGCTTCCACTATGTTATAATACCATTAACAGTTGACCGTGGAGTTGGCGAGGAAATTTCAGAAATGGACTTATTGCACAGGTGGCATCCTATCATGGTACCACACTTGAATTCACTGAGCTCCTGAAAGTGACCCATTCTTTCGCAAATGTTTGTAGAAGCAGTCTGCATGGCTAGGTGCTTGATTTTATACACCTGTGGCTATGAAAGTAATTGGAACACCTGAATTCAATGATTTGGAGGGGTGTCCCAATAGCCTATCAAATTGGCCACACAAGTACAGTAAAATCTTGATTACAAATAACTTGGTCTGAGTGTTTTGCAAGACAATTAAAAATTTTAAATAAATTTTACCTTGATAAACGAGCAAGGTCTCTCAATATGAGTATTACGTATACAGTACAGGCCAAAAGTTTGGACACACCTTCTCATTCAATTGATTTTTGGCCTGTACTGTATGTTTTGACTGCCGAGCGTCGTGTAATCACAACTGAGCCGATGGTTCTTCTCTCTCTCTCGCTCTGGGATTGTGGGTAATCGTCTCACATGCTCGGTCTCAGTCGGCATGCCTCACTTGTATAGTCAAAATTTAGTAGAGAAGCACCACCCGAATAAGGGCGTAGCAGTGCGAACGATGAATCTGTTTAACGACAATGCAATTCCGCATTTCCGCAAAATCGAAAAGGAGGCAGAAGCGGCTGTCATTGGATAGGTTCCTTGTTAAAGTCGCACAAAAGATTCCAGTGAGCCAACAGGTAGCAGTGATTCCATTAGTTATAGTGAAAGTCGTCCTACAAAATAACCCTCTCTGATAAAGTATTTGTCTATTGAGATATGCTACCTGTAGTTTTAACTCTGGTAATACAATCTGGTAAGGTATTTCAGACCGTCACAACGCCTGCTTACATTACATTAGTTCGTGTTTTTCTTTTAATTTAGTTATTTATTATTTTTTGGACTATCTGCTATTAATTTCAGTCCATGACAATGACAGCATGTTTCTGTAGGGTAGCACCGATCGATAGATATTTCTGTTGAAACGCGCTGAGGTAAAATAACCGCCAGAAAACTGGAACCAGCCTACAGGCCGAGGGGAGGAACCTGTACGCTACAGGTCTGCTTTGTTTAAATTTGGCTTACCCATAGGGGTGGCCAATCTTATCCGCACAGGGCCGGTGTGTGTGAATTAGGGAGTTGCAGTGAAAGGCCTCATACACAGCGGCCCTTTGTGGATAAGACTGCCCACCCCTGGTTAAGGAAACATTTCTCTAATATGTTGTTTGCTTTGTCACAGAGATTTTGAACAGGGATAACACTGAGCTTCTTAGACACCTATTCATTCATGCTCAAACATAACAGAGGCTTACGCTAGAAGTGCACTAATCCCATATTCGGGGTCAGTATCGGCACCAATTCTTGCCTAATTAGACGGACTGTGTATCGGCCATATGTCACCAATCCACTTTTTTCGTTTTCGGCAGTTCGTAAAGAGAGAGTTGCTATTTCTTGGTAAATCGATTTGTACAATCAATCGCATTACAGCTCTTTCTCATTTTAGATGCATTTTTTTGCGGCACACAAGCTGTTGCCTTTCAGTGTTTTTGTCACTTAGTTAGTATGAGGGCAGTGACTTCCGTCGGCTGTGATGTCACACGCAATATGGGGAGCCCAAGAACATCAGACATTGTGCATGCTTGCAAAACAAACTAAGAAACATGTCTGCAATCTGCAAGTGTTTTTTGCAACTTTTTACGTGTCATCTTTGTAAAAATTAAGTTTTGAGAGGAAGTAGCATCACTGTGTACAATATAACTAATTCAATCAAGCACCTTAAACTTCACCACACGAAAGAACTTGACAAGTTCAGACAAGCTAAATAGAAAAAAGTTGAAGGTTTAAAAAAACAGTGGACTTAGAAGCATTTAGTCATCATGAAAAACTTCCAAACAATAGCTCAAAAGTGGCGAAAATAACAGAACAGTGACGAACTCATTGTTCTAGATGTCGTAAACAATGTGGGATTTTGTTACTTGATGGAACATCTCAAAAATATATTTCTGAGATGGTTTTACTCTATAGTGATTGCGCTCATTGAGGAATAAGTTAATGATGTGCAGTCAGTGAGTTTCACTACAGACACAGTACTTGGGTCTTGGATGTGTGCCACATGTCTCTTAACTGTACATTGGGTGAATCTGCAAAGCTACAACTTTCAGAGCATTGCGCTACAAGTTAAAGACAGTGGCGGCATAATGGTTAAAGAAGTGCACTTACAATCAATAGACTGCTAGTTTGAATCCACAATCAGCAAAGCACAGACATGGACAAATTTGATGGTACCCTTTCAGCTCACTGAAACAAGATATTCATTTCTGCTGAAAAGTGATTCAATTAAAATCAATTGTCTATTGTATATCTGCATGCCTTTAGTATGTGATAGAGTAAACCGATACAATTGAGAAAAGAAATTGTTTATTTTACAAAGATATGCTAATATAGTATGGACAGATTCGTTGGTGCCCCTAAAGAGACTATTTATCCCTGCATTATAGTCAAGTTTCAATCTAAGTGTTTAACCTTAATTAGTATCACAGGTGCCTTCAAGCGTTTCATCAGCCAATCAGTCTATTTAAAGGGACAGAACATGCTACTGTGTTGTTTGCTATCATTGTGTGCACCACACTGAACATGGACCAGAGACAGCAGAGGAGAGAGCTGTCTGAGGAGATTGTTAGAAAGGAGATTATAGATAACCATGTTAAAGGTAAAGGCTATAAGACCATCTCCAAGCAGCTTCATGTTTCTGTGACCTCAGATACCAATATTATTAAAAAGCATAAGGTTCATGGGCCTGTAACCAACCTCCCAGGACGTGGACACAAGAGGAAATGCAACCCCAGGTTGATCAGAAGGATAGTGGGGATGGTAGAAACAGAGCCAAGGAAACCATCCAAAACCATTCAAGCTGAGCTCCAAGGTCAAGGTACGTCACTTTCTGATCAAACCATGTGTCGCATTCCAAACAATAATGGGCTCCAAGACCCAGAAGGCTCCACTAATAACAGAAAAACATAAAAAAGCCGGAGTGGCATTTGCCAAAATGCATGTTGACAAACCCCAGAGTTTCTAGGAGAATGTCTTTGGACTGATGAGACAAAACTGGAGCTTTTTGGTTAGTCACATCAGCTACATAAGAACATAAGATATTTACAAACAAGAGGAGGCCATGTGGCCCATCAAGCTCATTTGGGGAGAACTTAACTAATCGCTCAGAGTTGTTAAAATCTTATCTAGCTCTGATTTAAAGGAACCCAGGGTTTTAGCTTGCACTACACTAAACAGGAAGACTATTCCGTACCCTAACTACAAGCTGTGTAAAGAAGTGTTTTCTCAAATCCAGTTTAAAGTGTTCTCCCGCTAATTTCCACCTATGGCCACAAGTTATAGTATTTAAACTAATACTGAAGTAGCCATTTGGCTGCACGCAATATTCTAGGTGGGGTCTTACCAAGGAATTGTATCATCGTAGCATCACCTCCCCTGACTTAAACTCCACACAAGTAGAGATGTAACCAAACATCCGATTGGCCTTTTTTATTGCTTCCCCACACTGGCGAGAGTGGGACATGGAGGCATCAACATACACACGAGGTCTTTCTCATATTCAGCTACCTTTATTTCAGTGGAACCCATAAAATATCTGTACTTTATATTTCTGCTCCCTGCATGG
>JAODJW010000042.1:30559-44199 GCA_026777045.1 Hyperopisus bebe
CCTGGAGTGAAACATACTGCCCAGTGTCAGAAAGCTCAGCCTCAGTCACAGGTCATGGGTCCTCCAACAGGATAATGACCCAAAACATACAGCTAAAAGCACTCAGGAATGGCTGAGAAAAAAAAACACTGAACTATTCTTAAAACACCCTACATGAGCCCAGATCTTAATCCTATGGAAAGATCTGACAATTGCAGTGGAAACGCCACCCTTCATGCCACAAAATGTGGTGCCACAAAATATTAAGTTAAGGGTACCATCTTTTTTGTCCGTGCCATTTTCATTTGTTTAATAATATAAAATATTCAACTGAATCAATAAATCAAAAGCAAAGTCTGATTTGCGTTAAATATGGAATACACAATAAGGGATATCTTGTCAGTTTTAAGTTATTTCAGAGATGTTGTGTTTTGTGGAAGGGATCTGTGGTACAAATTTGTGACACTCAGTCTGTGCTTCAGATTATGACGTCGCTTACTGAATTCAGGGAGCATCCACTTCGCTGCCACCTCCGTGTTTATGCTCGAAGAACTTGGAGTTAACATCCCCTTTATAGTGGTACACAGATAGCTTGCGTTTCCCCCCCAGAGCTGGACCAAACTGGGTAGGATGAGGCACATACACTTTATGCAGTCTGCATCTTGTTGAAATGAAGCATATGACCTTTGGAATATAGCCCCCACTCAACTGCAGCTTTTTCTTGACTTCCTGCTGTGTCTGATAAGCATGTTCCAACCTTACACTTCTGTTCTCTGGGCCAGAATTTCTGCTCCTATCTAATGAGCACAATATGCAAACACATACTGCTACACTAAGGTTAACTCTTAATTCTCTTGAGCTTCCATTCCTGGGTGTTAGCTGTCTAACACACAGGCACTCTTGCATCAGCATATAAATGTGCACCGTTCTGTGTCAACAATGATGACTAATCACTTTCGCTATTAAAGAACTTCGGGGGTCAGATACCAGCACTTCACTGTCAAATGCCGTCAGAAAAATATTGGATAAGAGGACAATCCCAGGAAACAAAGGGCACGCAATTGTGCAAGACAGTGGGAGTAATATGAAAAAAAGCACCGGATGATTTGGGAGTCGCTAGTTTGGACTGTTTTGTGCTCTTGTTACAGCCTGCGACACATAAAGTGCTGTTATTGCAGCAAAGTGTAAGTAAAGTCGTTGAATGTTCAGCTACTATGAAATTTCAATCTCAACTACTTATTTAGTAACGTACGTAATATATAGTTTACATTAGGTCTTTGTTTGTTTCGCCTTTTGGCAGATGTTACCAGTACTGCAGCTGTGTTCTGTAATTATATTCGCCTGGTAATAACAACGTGCCCCCAGCAGAACCTGCTCACTTACATCCGCGCTGAAGGGAACCTGTAGCAGATCGCTGGCTGTGTGGCGCATGAAGAAGGGATCCAATATACGTAATTGAGACGTCCTGCCCAGCCAGATCTGGGGCGGCGGTTTCCAGAAGCCCCACTGTACCTGGTCAAGTAAACCCAGAGAGGCCCAGTCAGACACTTTCTCCTCCAAATTCCTCTACTAGATGTTTGGTCCGGAGATAAATACTTACTATCCTCTTCTTATTGTTCAGAATGTCCCTAAGCCAGATCAGGTCTACTAGCTTGAAAGGCACAAGCACCATGAGGGTATCCAGTTCGTTGTGCACATTGGGGTTGTAGAAGGCCGACTCAGGGTAGAAGATGCGCATGGTGGTCTTGTTGCCTACATCCTTCTCGAAGCCCCTCACGGGACCATCGTTGATCCTGTGAACAGATCATAAGGTAGCCACTTATGCAGACACACACAGGCAGTGTCAGTGATGTAAACAATGATGGCTGGCCCAGTCACCAGATCTCAGCACATTTCAACATCTTGAGATCTGCTGGAGACCTGAGCAACAAAGACACACCATTCATCCAGCCACCTTCCATCTGCGTACCCCAGTCAGGGTCCCAGAAGGGTCGGGAGTCTGTCCCAGGCAGCACGGGGTATAAGGCTGGGGACTCCCGGGATGGGATGCCAGCCTATGGAATGGCACGGCCACCCAAACACGCTATCATGCGCTGTGTATAGTTTAGAGCAGTGTTCCCCGCGTGGACCCCGTCACAGTCCACATTTTTGCTCCCTCCCCTTCCCTGACACACCTCTTCTAGATATTCAATGCTCTTGATTGGTTGGAAGCTGGGAGGGAGCAAAAATGTGGACTATCACCCAGTACCTGTGGATAGGGTTGGGAAACACTGAATTAGACACACCAGTTTTTCTAAAGGCATGTCTCTGGATTGCAAGAGTGTCTGGACGAGACCTGTACAGAAATTCCACACACGCAGGAAGGTGGCAGAGGTTAAAACACGCCAGATGTGGAGGCATGAAGTCCCAGTGTCACCCTCTTATCAGCATAATAGTGGGACTGATTATGAAGGAGTGACAAATCTCCAGCACAACTCAAGATGTTTGTGTGGCCCAAGATAAGGTGCGCTGATGTTTCCTGGTGACTGCTGGAGGACCAAGACCCTACTGAGACACACACACCCACGGGTCATTGCTGCTACTTCCCTTTCAGAACTGCACATCTGTACAGTAACAAGCAAACATTAGCTATCAATATGGCCAGCTGCTAAAAGAAAAATACAGTATCCCGCTCATCAATTAGCATGAATACGCATTACATTCTATAAATAGTGTCCTTCAACTCAAACATCCAAACCTACCAGACTACGTCTGGTGTGTGTAGGTCGTGGACGTATTGTTTGGCAGCTGTTAACTCTAGAGATACATAAAACTGGAGGTGAATGAAAGCAGAGCGTTTTCCCTCCGGAGCACGAACACACCCTCATTGTTTCAAATGGTAAACAAAGACGACATGGCAGGTATTGTGAACGCAACATTAGAAGGCAAAGTGTGACTAGGGGTGGGAATCCTTAAGAGATTATTGATGTCAGTGCTATCATCGATTCTTCTTATCGATCCAGTTCTTTATCGATTCCCTTAATTCATAATCACTGTAAAATAATCGAATATTAATTTATCACCGATTATAATTTTGTGGACAGGTAATTAGACCTGGTTAGCTATATTATATTTATTAAGAAAATCAGTAGTCCTATGCAGTTTTCTGCACCAAAAGCAGCCGTTTTATTAGCTGTAGTGTGATATGAACAATAAACAAACAATAAATTAAAAATACTTGTTATATCATTGTAGTAACAAGCACTCAGCCACAAAACCAGGCTCTCTTCTTAACACCTGAACATGTTAAACTTACTAATGCTAAGTGGACAACACCCTAGTTTAATGTTACACATCTGCTTTACAATTTACTGACAAACAAAACTAATGAGAGCATCTCACTACCAGTGCCTACCAAAAAGCTTTTTGCTCTACTGTGGTGAAAGGATGCAAACCTTTCACCACGGACTGTGTCACAGCCTGGTGACAAATGCTGGTTTGTTACTGCCTGGAAAGCTAGCGTGAACAGGGTTAGGGTTAGGGTTAGGGTTAGGGTTAGGATTAGGGTTAGGGTTAGGATGAGGCACTGTAGTTAGTTAACTATGACTATGGAGACCACGGGGCTTGGGCGGGGAAGGGAAAACACATGGCGATCTTTAAACGTAATATTGTGCTGGCAGCTTAGATGCTTAAGCATATTAGCATATTTTTAAAATGACGTCGTGCCCTGGACCGCTTCCTGCGCTCCATCACGTGGATTCCAAGTCGCAGCACATGATTTCACGTCATGCGACATGAAACGGCCAGATGAGTCGTTAGAGGAATCAGAGGTGCATGATTCCGGTTCTTCACAACAATAAGAACCGGTTCCAACTCAGTTCCTATCCCTACCTGTGACTGTGGACCCTTTGAAAGATGGAAGCTCACACTCATTTTTACCTGATGACCACATCGTACTGGTTGATGGTGTTTCCCAGGGACTTGTTCTTCATGGCAAACCCATTTCCAATGACCACACAGGTTTTGCACTTTGAGCTGCAGATAGATCCAAAGCAGTGAGTGAGTCTTACAGTGTTCACAAACTCTTCCATTAATGTGAAATTTCTTGAAGCTACAAAATGGGGAAAATCTATGAAATATATAATTATTATTCATTCAAAAAGTGAACTCAGTTTAAGAGAGAGTAGACGGGTAATTTCTAAGTCAATGCTGAGTTTAAGAAAATGCAGACAGTACGTATTTATATTTGGCGGCAGGATTTGTGACCAGTGGCTATGATACCAGCATATTCCTGATGACTCTGGGATCTTTTGCTTGTCTGGCCCTCTCTACTGGAGCTCCTCCCACCCCCGCAGCTACGGCTGTGACTAAGTTACTTCAGAATCCTGTATCGAGACTGGGTGGGGATCTCCTGCTTGCGCAGTGCCACAGTGAAACCTCTTGTGATTTTTTTTAGCCCTAAACTGCGAAGGATTGCCTGTTGCCTCTTTTCGACCAACTCGGAGCTGGTACCGGTGCTGGCCTGGTTCTTGCTTGATGCCCGCGTTTCCACCGGCTTCAAAAAAGAACGGAATGGAAAAAGTTATGTATGTGGAAGTGAGAGCAAAGGTTTGTACGTATTCTGTTTTTTTGGATTTATTTTGAGCATTTCCGGAATTGAAGTTTTTAGAAGATGCTGGGGTGAAAAAAAGTTTGAGTATGACTCGTCACGACGTCTTTATTGCCTGTATCCACATTTGTCCCCTTAAAGACTCTCCAGTTTGTGTCCTAGTGAGCTTAGTCTTGCTCATTATTTTACTGCTGTCTTGTTAAGGACCACACAATTAAAGTCTGCTAAAAACTGAACATTGTTGTTCGTGTCGCGATCTCCTCACCACTCGAGCGCCACAATATTTTAATTATTCAATCTGCGACCAGTTCATAATTTATTATTAAATCTGGCCAGCAAACTGATCTTTCATTTTCCACAGAAAAAAAATGATTTAATGTTATTCCGCTAAAAGGCTGGGAAGTTGCTTCTCTGATGAACTATATCAGTTATGGATTTAATTTTCCAGGTATGCATAAGGTTTTTACAAGATTCCCCGTCCTACTTTCGCTGGCGTTACGGTTCCAAATTCTGAGACCATCTATTCTGTGGTGCTGTGCCGGAGCCATTTTTTTCTGGCCAAGGACCTGTGTTTTTTGTGGTGGAAACACACAGAACCAGTTCTGGACTGAGAAAAAGTCCAGCGCCAGCTCCGGCACCTCAATGGTGGAAACAAGGTATTTCTACACATGCCAAAAGAAACTGTTTTCCTCCCCTTCGGACTTTGGTGATACCTGGAAGCTTTTCAACTGATACTGTCTACCATGACTTCAGGAGAAAATGAGGCCTCAGTAGGCCGATTTTGAAGTTTTTCTTGATACATTTAACTAGACATTGTTCAAGAGAAATACTGCAGTCATATGCAGTCACAATTAAATTGTCTCAGTAGGGTGTTGTTAACAAGTTTACCTACCTAATAAGCTGAATGCTCTCGTTATATTTTACTGCTGTTTACGTACCGAAAAACACTGAGAATTTTACAATCTACCACAGGTGACAATGGGAAAATAAGTGCTTCACAAAGCCAAGTCTGGCAACCCTCTCTTCAAGACTGCATCCCTGTGTCATACGAGTTTGAGAAAAAAATTACTGTGGCCAGATTCTTCTTTGAAAGGAATATACTGCACACTAGGGGTGGTGAGATCAGTCAACAACACCCAGAAGAGTGAGTAATGTTTGATAACCGGCCTCCATTTTTAAGGGAACCTTAAGGCCATTTATGAGGTGTCATAGGCACTGGCTGAATACGTTTTTCTACAAGGCTTGACATCAATTGGCAGCATGTAGCCCAGCAAGCTAGGCATCGGTGCCAGCGTCCAGTAGCTTCAAACTCGGCAAAGTAATCATAGCACGGTTAGGCCCTTAAGTAGGGCCTGCCACCCCATCAGCGCTAGGCATCCTGGGTAATCCTCTCTGACCTCAAACTTTCCACATTTGTATGCCACAGTGGACAAAAGTATTTGCTGAATAGATACTAGCTACATAATTTTAATGTAGATTTTACTTTTTTGCTCTGATGACTGGTCTTGTAAAGTGATATTGACACGGGCCATAGACTAACAAACAAGCGTATATAACCACTTTCTCCAAATTCAGCCTCACCTGGTATCAGCAGAGCTGCCCCTAATCATCCCTACAGGGTCATACAGAGTAAGACCAGCATAGCTTCACAACCAAAGCCTTATCACCACGGTAACATAATATAATTAAAAAGCACTGAACAATTTGCCCAATCACGACCAACAAAGCCATGTCGAACATCATTCGTCAATCTAAAAACCGCTACTGACTGAAAATAGCAAAACGTGGCATGGTTTTTAATAATGGACGACAGCGAGGTTTTGCATCTCCTACCTCTCCAGATGTTCAGGAATGTCATCATAGGGCAGGACTGAAAAAATGTTCCTCAGGATGTCCTCTAGGGAGTGAAGATAATGCATTTTGACTTTGGACATTCTCAGACAGTCATACTATCATATTTATATCGAATGATTAATGTCTTTAATACCACATGTTGGAAAATTCCATGTATAGGTAGCAACACGTGTTGGGTTATAGCTGCTCCCAGCATGTCAAGTTCCTGAATGACGTTTAATTAATCTGTTTACTAGAAAACCGCTCTGGCCCAGGCACGTAGTCATGTCGTAAATAATAGGGTTGAATCTCCACCCCTGAAATCTGTTTACTACCCAGTTATTAGAATTACAAGGTTAAACCACCCCAACCCCAAGAGCGTCAGCAAAATCTACCTAAGGGGTAGTGTAATGTAACTTTCTGACCAGCGCAGGAGGACAGAGGTGACGTACCACTGCCATTAATGCCGTAAGGCAGCGGTAAACTGGATGAAAAGTCCCTCCAGAGGAATTCCTTCAGCCTCAGGAAGAGACGCGTGTTTCTGCTCACGCTGAGTTTCATAGCGTGGAAAAGGGAAAAGGTACAATCACAATGGACATGTCTTTTAAAATATAAAATCAAAAGAAAAAATATAATACATATAAAGTTCTATATGTTTGCATGTGTATACAGCATGTATGTTATATACTGTATGCATCTACATTTGTCTCTTTAAAGGTTCCCCGTGTGTGTGAGCTTATTTATTCTCAGCCATTTTATCACTCGTTTTACTACCGTCTCATTATCGATTCACCACTCAAGTGCCACAATGTTTTATTGATTGGAAAAACACACACACACAGAATTTTTACTTTCAGTATGCGTCTGGGTAAAATATACATTTTAAAATATACATTTTTTGAACTCCACCCTGGTTCTTCTCTGTGTCTCACTAATGCAGGACCTTGTTGCTTTATGGGACTTCAGTCCTGCTTCTAGCACCCTGATATGGACTGTCCTAGCAGTGCACTTCACACTTGCACTAAATGTCATCCTCTGATTCATGAGGCACTGCCAAATATGTTAACAGTCATCTCTGGTATTAGGAAGTCTCTTCCATCCTTTACCTGGCTGGTTGCTGGTATTTTCCAGTGTCTCCTGTCTTCTGCCAGAAGAAGCAGGATTAAACCAGATTTTTAATTTAAGAATGCAGATTTTAAAAAATTATATAGTGGTCTTGTAATTATTTCCAGAACTGTGTGTGTGGACGTTAGGCATGTAACGATAAATCGCGAATCGGTTAAAAATTGATGTAAATGTATGACAATTTAAACCGGCTGATGTGATAATGAATCGCTACTTTAGGAGTACTTCACGGTACTGTACTTAACAGAAAAACCAGTGTAATGTTACATTTGATTTCACAACATCAGTTCGACGTCAGATGTTTTTGGTTTTGACCGAATGCGAGATGGCTACACTGTTGCCAACTCCTCAGCAAGGAAAGTAGCTGTTGACTGTCCCAAAAGTCGCTAGAAGTCGCTAAATGACGCCATCGCCTCATTTGCATAATATGGACTGTGCATGTAATTATAACGGAAGCTGTAGGAGACAGGAATAATGTCGTGGGAGAGATAAAAAGTGGTTAAAAAACACCCTAAATGCGTATAGAACTACAAATGAACTTTCTTCCATTGATTCTTCCATCAATATATATATCACAATTCCATCTTTCTTCCATCGATATATATATATATATATATATATATATCACAATTCCAACCCTCCTCCTTTACCCGGCCTTGAGACCGGCAGAAGTGACCCCAAAGACACACTTTGGTGGAGTTTATTTTTGAATAAGCCAAGGCAGCATCAGCATCAGCATTAGTTGTGGGATTTTCCAGTAAATACCATTCCACCTCTCAAAACTTTGTTTGATTGCAAAGATTGCAAATCGCCGTGCTATTAGTAGTTGTTAAAAGAATAAAATACTTCATGGTTGTCACCCTCTTATTCAATGTTCTCACGCTCATACTGCGGAGAGTATGCGTGTGATGTCACAGCAGGCGGAAGTCACTGTGTTCACACCCACTGAGTGGCAAAAGGACTGAGTGGCAGCGGTAGCATTCAGCTTGAATGCCGCAAAAAGCACATCTAAAATGGGAAAGAGTTGCCACGTAATTGATTGTACAAATCGATTTAACAAGAAATAGCAGCTATCTGTTTGCAGACAGCCGAAAACAAAATAAGTATCAGATGTGGATCGGTCACATATAGCCGATATCCGATCCATCTAATAGGAATAGATTGGTGCACCTCTGGTTGAAACAGAACCTTAGTCTGGATTTGTACCTTCTGGACCCGAACGTCCCACCTCTGCTGGTAACGAGAAGCTGCCGGTGCCTCTTCCCCCCACTTACTTTAAACTCAGGCTGTCCCATAACCTGGAGCTGTTACATGGTGTTCCGTAGAGAGATGAGGATGTGCTGGAATCTTCCAAACTGGAGAAGTAGAGAAGATCATATGTTCACGTTTCAGAGAGAGACATGAAGGACTCAGAAGAAAATATCCTCAATTAGATGCAACAAAATGAACAGATTTCATCAACATCCATCTATTCATATTCCAGTTTGTAAACCTCAACATGGAGCCATAAAATATTAAGGAAACAGTAAATAAGCACTGCAGTCCATAATGCTCTGAGGACTGATGCTTCCAAGTTCACAACCAAAGTTGGTTTGAACTCCCATAAAAGTGAATGAATTGGAACATCAAAGGATTTGGGATCCAGGATGGGATTTGGGATTCTCTCATGTAAATGAGAATCACGTTACCATGTCATCAAAAAACAAAATTAATTTAGTGAGATGACAAAAAGCTTGGCGTCTTCTCACACGATATACATGTTGTAGCACGTTAACCTAAAATTTGGCAGTATAGACACGTTATGCAAATTTGAAGTTTTAAGTTTTAATCTGGAAAAAAAAACAGTGACCGAGGAATCTTGGGTAAGATATTTCTGGTCATAAATACTAATGATGTTAAAACTAATTCCTAATGAAATGGATGTAGCAGCATTGGGAGGAGAGAAAGGTCTAGTTCCTCACCTTTGCAGGACAGAGAACAACTGGTAGGAGACAGAGGCCATTCCTAGCAGCATCAGTGTAATGAGCCAAGCTGGGAAGAACAGGGTGGTTATGATTCTTTCCAGTTCATCTTTTACATGCATCCAGTGTGCTGCTCTGCTCTTAATCTGACCATCAGCCCTGCACAGGAAGCTAGCCTGCCTTCTAGATTATGTTCCTCAGCCAATGTCACCAGATGGGTTGACTGGCACTGCTTCTGCCCAATTCCATCAGACATGGAGAACACGGAGATCAAGTGATCATCTTTACTGGGGGCAGTGACCTCAGACTGGCCACATCTTTTAAGAGAGTCCCGATTTCCTTAGGAAGGAGGTTCTATGCAAAGCCGAGACCTTCATGTTTTGCATTTCTTAAGCTCAATCTGAACACACTACCGTACATCCATTCATTCTCCCTTAATGTGTTGGTAGGTTTCTTAGTCAATATTGTGCAATATCTGGATTTCTGCAAATGCCTGAATTAGATCTTTCTGCCTTATAGCTTACTGTAAATATTATTTTAGAGTTATCAATTGTCACGATTCTGGGTCACACGAGGAATACCTTACTCAACTGGGTAATTATAAAGAATACATTTAGCCATTCAGTACACTTCAGGAAATGCCCACTAGATTGTTTAAAGTGAAAGCAGCATTCCTCTTCCCATTTTTTAAATATAAGATACAACATACTTTAGCTTTCATGAAGGCAACCAAGGGTTTTTTTCCTTCTAAGATCCATATGATGAGCTAACTGCAATCTTACACAGGTCATTGTGTCCATGAGAGATTCTCAGCGAGTATGGGTGTCTGCTCCACCAAAGGCCACGATGTGCACATTATACAAAACTCGGGTAAAATTAACGCAAGCCGGTTTCTTTAAAAAATGATGTTGCCATTATAAAAAAAAAAATTCTGAGAAATGCAAAATTATTTTTAGGCAAAATGATGTTTTGGTATTCTAATACTAAAAACTTGAATGAAGATGACCAAAATGTGTACAATTACGTGCCGTGCAAAGCCTAACAAATAGGGGAGACTGGGGACGGTTGCAACACTTTTTGCATTGCTCTCATTACACCAGCCAAATTTGTATACTATAAACTTACATCTGTCTGCTAATTACCCATAGTATTTGTAGTTAATTATATTTTACATATCCTGCACAATATTGATTTGAACTGAAGAAGTCAGATGTTGCCAACATTGGGGATGGTTGCAACACATATAAGGAACGGTTGCAACATGTTAAACATATATTAAATTTCAATAATTAACCTTTGCTTTTTCTCTGAACTTGCATAGTACTGTGTAAATCTACAATTATACAATAACATTAAAGTAGATTTTTATTCATATTGAAAGTTCTGTATTTTTATGTCACACGGGATTTTTTAAAAATGCATTTATTGTCCAAACATGGATCTGCTTTAAAACATGTCAAAAAATATTGAATACAAAGTGAATTTAAAGTCACCCCAACAATTCTACTGGCTCTCAGGATAAATCTGCCAGTTACTAGAACAATTATAATATAATGCTTACTAATTAACAGTATTTATACATACATTTATTGTACAATATTGAGAATATCAAATACAACCCAAATAAAGTTGCCCAGATATTCCTAAACTGTGGCTAATCACCCTTCATATAAAGTACCCCACATCTATACTGACTAACAGTAGAAATCTGCCAGTTAAAAGAACAATTTTGGGAACTGGCTTCCAGTGAACCTTTCTACAAACAACAAGAACAAAATAATGCAACTCTTTTAGTCAGATTCACAGTTGTGGCATGTGTACACATCACCTCCAGGTGTGCAGGCTTTATGTGCCCAGGATTTGCACATCCAGCACTGCAGCGACACGTCCCTGGATTCTGAATAACCTTCAAGACACACGATGCAGAAATCATCTTCGTCTTCAGATTCGTATTCTTCTCCGTTTCTCTTTGTTTTCTTTATACTTCTCTGCGTAGTTGTCTTTTTTGTTATTCTTTTTTTTGCTTTTTGTGGCAGAGTTTTGTTTTTTTCCCCATCTCTAATGCCTCCTTCACAGGAGTGTCTGTAAGAATAGCAGTAGAGCATCGTTTCCTGCCTTTTGTACTTTGTTTTCTGGGTCCTGCTTTGAGATGTGGCAAAACAATTCCATGGCTGCGGCAGAAGTTGATGCCTTCTATTGACAGGTGGGGTGGGTGATTGTCAAGAATTAAAAGAACTCTGGAGTCTGAGGAACTCTGTCTGTAGCTGAAAGTGTTTCAAGTAAACAAGAAAGTCAGCCTCTTGCATCCACCCAGATGCGTTGGCTGTCGCAATACAGCCAGGTGGTCCATCCCGAACAAAATGAGATTTGTAATGCACACGTGGGAAAATGAACATTGGGGGTATGGAGTTACCAAGTGCAGTGATTGTACAAGCTAGTGTGACAAATGTGCCTCTTCCTGCTGAGGTAGCTGCACCAACTTGCCTGTCACCACGTCTTGCCACAACCCTGTTTGGAGTTTGAACAGTTGTTATGCCAGTTTCATCCACGTTCCATATGTTTTGTGATGGAAACTTGTGTTTGTCCAGAACCTGGCTTAAATTGCATTACATTGCTTAAATTGTTAACATTTGTTTCATTAAAACTGGTTGCCCTCGATAGGCTTGTGACTTTTATTTATTTATTGGATTTATTGAGCAAGGACAGCACAAAAGACAATGTTTCATGTGAAAACAATATAACCGTTGTTTTGTACGGAGGTTTTCTAGCCAAAGGCTAATTTGCAAACCTAGTCCTTGAGGACGTCTAATTGAGAGAGTTGGGTGCCGTTTTAAAAAAACCATTAAACCAGTCAGCACCAACCATACAGGCCTGATTCCACAGTGAGGGACAGTTGCACTTATAGTGAGAGGCGAGTTGAAATGCAAGCCTATGAACCTGAAATAAAATGTTATAAAATGTAAATAGTTTTTATTATCTTTCACTTTTTACCGACATTACCCTAACCCTCTCTTACTCTCTTCATACATTTCGGTTAATTTCTCTTAACCCATAATATAAGTCTGCTGCCCTTTGTAAATACTGTTTTAGACTCCTCTCTTCTTCTGAGAACACTCTTCTGATGGCGCAGTACCCTGCACGTGGTAACTTATCTGACCCCTAACTTGCAAGCTTCTCTCTTTTCTTATGGAATCGAAATAAGGTGGTATGACAGATGGAAAAGTCCTGCCCTCATTCCTAATTACATTTGAAGCTTGTTCCAAAATTTCGAGGGGAACCGCTCTGTTAGTAACTCTCTTCCTCACTCTTGGCATACTGGGAAAAACAGAATATTATTTCTATTTTTAGATCCATAAACTACAGTTAAGCTGTATAGCAGTATACTTCGGACTTAAACTAAAAAAAAATGTGCTGATTGTGAACTAAAATGCTAAAAAGTAATGATATGTAGTCCACGTCAATATGGCTGGTTGGCTTGGGGACGGTTGCAGCCGTCCCTGACCTGCCAGCCATGACAGAACACCGCGTACTAGCTATTCAAAGAGTCAGGGAAACATCCTAACAATACTTTTTAAAAGTCAACACCACAATGATTTGAACTAGGTATGTTTTGATTAATTAAAATAAAAGCTATGGACAGTAAGTCAAAAAAACAACTTGCAAAAAAATTACTTTCATACCTTCAGAACAGTTATTTTTCAATAAATGCAGCAGCAGATGACGAAACTGTATAGTTTCTCTCTGGTGGAGAGAGGGCCTAACTGAGCATGTGCAGTATGAGTATCATCACTCTAGCATGTTTCTACTGTAATTGGAGAAATAAGACTTGTTGCAACCGTCCCCAGTCTCCCCTACCAACCAAACATAAGCAAACTTAATATTTAGCGCGGATCTCTACGTGTTCATTTAATAAGTACTCTGTCAAGCGCCAAAACATTATCATCGCGGACTAATTGTAGCCTAAAGATATAAATTATTTTACATTATATACATTTACCTCTACAGTCCCTATTGCAAATTAGTTGGAACTGCTTGTTCCATTATAAAATTATTTCGGTCGATATAGTAGGTCGATCACTCAAACTCACATCACATTTTATTCGATGTACAACGACCCGTCGCAACCGTAAGAACCCGTAAATACAATGTAAAAG
>JAODJW010000042.1:44299-60074 GCA_026777045.1 Hyperopisus bebe
GGGCGCAATGATAGGGGACACACTGATATATATATATATATGTGTGTGTGTGTGTGTGTGTGTGTATTATATGTATGTTTCAACATATAAATATTGAAATGAGCATGTCAGTATGTCTCTGGCAGTATTAGATAACTCCATCTTGCATTAATGTTTGGTTTGTGAGGTGTATTTCCCCAGAATTCTGTTCATGATGTCTCCTTTGAGGCCAAGGCTTTGAAGAGACTGGAGGACCTTCATCCTCACTGATAGATGTGTTCCAGACTCCCACCACAGACAAGGAGACATATGTAATGATGATGCTTTTTATGAAATTATTTTTTTTGTTTGTTTTTTTTTTTTGCCTTTTGCAAAAAGATGAGGGCTGATACACTGGGATGTGTATTCAATCATGCTCTGCTTTGAGACACACAAAGCGGGGGGGGGGGGGGGCTCATGGACTGTATATGGTTTTATTTAATTTATGAAACAGGTTGTAGTTTTATTCTATTCATCTAATGGCAGTTTAATTTCCTCAGGGCTACACTGGGACAAGCATATAGAAACACGACCGCCACCATATGGCCGATTAGGGGTGCCGTTTCAGATTCTGAGCCCCGTGAAAGCATATCATACCCCCACCCAGACCAATCCAATTATGTTCCACATTTTAGGGCTCATTTCACTTTCTTGAGGGACCCTTCTATGATCCATGAAGCTATTTCCATTCCCAGCTTTTCTTGCAATAATCTGTTGTTTCCATCCTAGAAACTACAAACAAAAAACTGTTATCCTACAGATATAAGCAGTTATTTAGCTGCCAAAGCTCAACAAAAGGATTTAGCAACATAATCCGTCATTTGGACACGTGAGTGATAACCGAGACAAGATTCACACTAGATACCAAGCCTTTACCCAGTTCACATAATCATACCTATGGATAACGTGACGTTCGTAGCCAAACCCTGTCATTTACCTCTGCGTGGCTTTGTTCAGCCAAATTCTCTAATTATTATTCTTAAGCACTTGGATATTCTATGCAATTAACTTAATTTAAAAAGCCTCTTATGCCATGGTAATTAGTATTTCGTGCTCTCGAATTACCAATTCGTGCTTTCGAGAGAACGATTTACTAACGCGAGCGCACGAATTACTACGAGATATTTTTCTACCATGGCACATAAGGAGTCCAGTACAGTTAGACGAAAATAATATGAAGTTTAGTCAATGTCTTGCATGAGCGTTGGGGTGTACTACCAAGCGCGTTCTCCATACCCGCAGTTAACAGGACCTGAGTTAAGCCTGTAAACCCGTTTCGCGAGGACCAGTGCCTACTGCCGGCCATAATGAACTTATTACTCGGTTAGGTTTCAATGAAATTAGCTGGGTGGAGCCGGGTACCTTGGCGTGGAGTCATGATCTCTGTTCAAGAGTGTTAGTGTGATGATATGCTATATTAATAATAATAATAATGATAATAATAGCGATAATAAAATAATAATAATAATAATAATTTTATAATGCCATCGATCACGTGTCGATTACGTTGCCTGTCTCCTGGTATTTAGGTTGCATGTATTTATGATTATGAATAGCTAGATAAACATATGGATATATGATTAGCATTTGGGCCAGTGTCTTACTGCGAGACAGAATTAACAAGCGATGCTTCCAGTCGCAGCCACAAGAGGGACACGAAAGACAACGCAAGCTACAAAAATAGTCTCCAAGCAGGGGCGTGGCTAGAAATTTTGGGCCTCTTGACGTAAGATATACGGGACCCCACCACGTGTCCCCACAGTTAAATTTGCGGCGGGGCGGTATGGTACGAATTTACGTATTCAACAGCCCCTGTAAAGTGCTGTCCCTGCCCCTACTGTTGCTTTATATTTAAGAATGGAACGCATGGGAAAGTCAGCATGATTAATATAATTAAATTGACATCAAGTGTAAACATAAGCGTCAAAAAATAAATGTAAACATATGTCGGGGCGTGTCAGGAGTGAATAAATCATACCCAATGAATGATTGAAAAGAGTCATGATTTTCATCTCCCGTTCTAGCTAAGTGTCTAAGGGGGGGGGGGGGGGGGTAACATGTCCCATTAAGGGGGCGTCCCGTGCCGACAGCTGTTGCCATGGCGACAAACTGGACGTTGTTGATGGCGCGCGCTGAAACACGACAGTCTCAACAGTCTGACCCTTCTTTGTTTCTCATTAATGAATCACTTCTTTGTTGCTTTGTGTGATTTCAGTCCTGCTTCTAGGAGCCTGACATGAACTGTCCTAGCAGTGCACTTCACACCTGCACTTAATGTTTCCCATTCCTTTGAAGGTCACTTCATACCATCCTACGATTGATGAGAAACTGTTAGATAAGTTAAAGGTCCTCTCTGGTGTCAGAAAGTCGCTTCCGCCTTTTACCTGGCTGTTTTCTGGTCGTCCCCATTATCTCCTGCTTCATCTCGTTGTTGTGTACTACTGTCTTAAAAACTTTGAACCTGGGAGCAGCCAGCTGCTCAGTATAGCCTTCTGCCAGCAGAACCAGGATTAATCCAGGATTTAGCAATGTACATTTTTTTCAGAGCTCTAGGGCTGTATGTTTATCAGGTGTAAAGTAACTGCCACTATTACTATGATTGTTGTTACTGCTGTTGTTGTTATTGTTATACTTTGATGTAAATCGACATTTTCTTTCCCACTGAATAAAAACACCATTTTGCTAACGTGTGGCATCAAACTCATAAAGTTTCTTTGCTTCTTCTGAATAAAAAGAAAATGTGGTTTCCTTGTGTATTCACATTGATGATGCAGTGTTCATCTAATACACCGAAATTAATTAAGATGCTTGATTGTAATCTATCTGTGACTATAAAATGGTGGACAGAACGGCTGAACTATTCCAGCTACCATGGCTGCTTTGGCGCTGTTAGAAGGCATCGCAAATGGAAGAATTAGAAGAGACTGCGTATTTATTTGTTTATTGATTTAGTTATATGCTGATTTCATGCCCCATGATGATGACGGGCTTCTTTAGATTTCCACAAGCTACCCTCTTGGGGCTGTGTGCCGAACTGGGGCCAGCAGGAGGTTTTGGACGTAAACTGGCAGGCTGATGGGGAATTTCTTAGTCATCACCTTGTATGGGAAGGTATTATCCGCTTCTCATCCAGGTAACAAGATTTCCTTACACTGTGGTTGAATAGGCAAACATCAAAGTGCAATTCGCAACAACGTCCGGTTTCCCAAATAGATTTGGAGCGTCTGACTGCACGCACGTTGCTATAAAGGCAGCTTCAGAGAATGAATTTGCTTATGTAAATAGAAAGCATTTCCATTCTATTAATGTGCGAATTGTCTGTGATGCTAAAATGCGTCTCAGTAACGTCTCTATTCTGAGAAGTAGTAGGGATGGGAAAAAGCTCAGAAATGTTGTATGCGTGATGGCTGGTTTCTCAGTAATTTAATATTATAATGTCCTCCACTCTCGGGCTAGGGCGCTGGTAGAACCTACTACTGGGCAGCTCAAGGGCCGTTGGCGTTGCCTGGGTAAGACTATGGAGTGCTGCTCTATGGTCCACAGAAAGTGTCGCATTGCGCAAGCATGCAGCGTGCTGCATTAATCGTGGCATCCCCGAACGTGAAGAGATGCGGTATGATAACACTGACCCACCAAATGTTCAGAATATCAGACAGAGAAAATCAGACAGCGTGGGAACTTCGCTTGAATGTAGTTAACAGAATGTAAAAACAGGTAGACCGATGCGGCATTTATTTTTTTTTTAACCAATTAATTTAATTTGCGATCCATATCACAAATTATCGCAATACTCCTTAGTCCATTGGCCACATCTCTTACAGCATCCACATCTCTTACAGCATACACATCTCTTACAGCATCCACTATTCATGGCAGAATGGCACAGCAGAAGTGTGCTGCACCCATAACCCAGACATTGGTGGATTGAAACTGTTCCCTGCTATGCAGCCTGACTTTTCTGAAGCAGTGGTGGCCTAATGGTTAGGGAAGTGCACTGGTAATTGAAAGGTTGCTGGTTCAAATCCCCCAACAAGCAAAGTAATGCCGTGGTTGTTTAAGCAAGGTACCCCCCCCAAGCACTGCTTCCTGGGGGCTGAATTAGTTGCCTCCTGCTATGTCATGATATCATATATGGGTTAAATGCAGAGGACACATTTCATTGTTAAGCACTGTATGACAACTAATCACTTCCTGTTGCATTTTATGACTCCAGAACAGCATCGGTCAGCACACAGCCAGATGGCTGCCTCTCGGTTTCGGGGGCGCGGGGGTGTGGCAGCCAGCGCCCAACCGTGTGTTCAGCACAGCAGCGCCATCGCCGCCTGGACTCGCGTCCCTGGCATGGGGGGCAGAGTCCTGCACGGGTCCACTTTTGGAGACCCACACAGTACAGCACCACACCCGCCCATGCACCCGTGATTATTTCAAAGGTAAATCCACACCCGCCCGGGCCCGTTACCATTCCGCCCATTACCCGCCCATACCCGTGATAAATTGCACACAATTATTTTTTCTATGCACCGCTCAACATCACAAGTGCTAGACCTTTTGAATTGAAACGAAAAAGTCCGTTTAACACAAAATCAAATAAGATAGATCTTTGCTATCCATATTGTGATGAGTGTGAAAGAGGGAACACAATGACATGCTTCAGCAAGGATTCAGACATGTATGTGAATGTTTGTCGAGGCAGTTATCTAATGGTGCTTTCGTTTTTCTCTCGGAACTCGGAAATTCCGATTTGAGTGACATCACGACCGACAATCTCCCGTTCGTGCTACCACATCTCGGAACAAACATGGCTGCCTCCATGAACACGCTGCTATAAATGAAACCCCAGATATTTTTTTTACTTTAACTTGAGTAATATTTTACTTTACGACTTCTACTTACAGTAAGTAACATTTCTATGTGGCATCTGTACTTATTCAGTATAGTGAATATTGAGGACTTTTTCCAGCACTGTTGTTGATGCACCTGAATGACTGATTTTGACAGTCCACCTTATACTATGCAGCAAACAACAACCTTGTTAAAAAGACATCAATTCTGCAATGCTTATGAGAACTTTGGAATAACAGATTCCCAGGAGAGTCCATCGTTCATCGACCCTCCCCCAGAGATTTTTTAATGAATTAGATGCCATTTCCTGTCCTGACAAAATGACTGTCCATATCATTAAATGTCCATCCATCCATCCATCCATCCATCCATCCATTTTCTGTAACAGCTTGTCCTCTTCCGGGTCACAGAGGGTCCAGAACCTATCCCAGATGCAAAGGGCACAAGGCAGGGAACAACCAGGATAGGGCATCAATCCACAACAGGGCCCACTCACAACTATGGGCAACTATGGTAACTCCGATTCACCTCAGCATGGTTTTGGACTGTGAGGGATCAAACTGTCCCAGGTGTGTGAGGTAACACAGCAGCTGCATTACTATGCTGACCCCTATCATTAAACAGTGGTTAATGAAACCGTTTACTGGCAACAGATATTAAAGAAAAACAAAATCTTGTAACTCTAAATGTGCAGTTTTAATGAGCTATTGGGAATTTTCATTAGGCCTATTTAATTGGGTAAGGCAAGGTGCAAAAAAAACAATCTGGTTGAGACATGTTTGACACATGAACGTCAATTTCTTTTTGTTGGGTTTATTTATTTTTTCCCAATATGTCCATTGGGTGGCGCTGTACTGCGAATTTCCAAACCACCTGACAAAGTTCTATTGGACGGTTTTACATCGCCTCACAAGGATTCTGCATTCTATAGTTTACACCGGATTATTCTACTCCAGCGTCTCGGATCCTGTACGTAAGTATTAACTGTTGTACTGTTTTGTTTATAGTATGTAATAAAAAAAGAAACTGTTTGTTGCTGGTACTTTACTTCCATCGTCTTATTCATGATGAGGATAACTAGGCTATTACAATTTATAACTATATGTATAAACAAAACATAACATAGAATTTTGGAATTTTGCTTTGTTATTACAATTATAATATTCATACAAAAGTTACGAATTATATGTTTAAAATATTTTGCAAATGGAGAAATTTACAGTTGTAATTGTTGTGACTCACACCTGCAACCTACTGGATGCAAATTTATTAATCAATACAACGGTCTCGTGAAGGCGGTATTACTGCTCGCACATGTTACACTTATATTTGGACATTTTTATAACTGAAAGTATTTAAAATAAACAAGCAATGTGACAATCAGATAAAAGTTAATATGGTATGACTTTAGATAGACAGATAGTGTTGCGTTGAATCCATATTTAGTTAGATAATAAATAAATTATAGTAATGGCTAAGTGGAATTAAGCCAAGTGATGTCTGACTCATTTGTGTATGTATGTATCCTATCCTGCTTTCCTAGGAGCCTGTTTTTTAAAAAATGATAAGAGCGAGATTCTGCACTTCAGGCGTCCTGCCTTGGTTCCTTCTCATTGGAAATTTGAGCTTCTGCTTGGGTTTAAGCGGATTGAAAAGTAAGAACCATTTAACACTGCATGTAAACCTGTTCTGCTTTTTTAAAATAAATAAATAAATAAATAAATAAATAAATAAATAAAAATAATAATAATAATAATAATAATAATAAAGAAATCCAGAGATTTTTTCCAGCATGACTCGTCATCCTATAACATACCAGGTATTCTTTAAATGAAAGGTCTATAGTCTACACTCCTGTCAAAATAAAGAGAACTGATGACAGATTTCTGGCTCCGGTGTCCATGCCCTTTGCCGCAAATTATGTAGTAATAGATTGCCTTGAGGCGACTGTGTTGTGAAAGGCGCTATATAAAACAAATGTGAAATGAACTGAATGAAATGGTAGCATCACTGTGCAGCCAAGGTGCTGTGGGCTTGGTCCCTTTTGGCACTGATAAGCTTTACGGTCATTGCTGTCTTCCTGCAGTCGATCCTCCGGCTGATTTGCATATAACTGACCCAGGCTACCTGGGCTGGCTGCGCATAGGATGGGCACTGCCCTCCACATTGAAGAACACCGCCCGCTGCTCCGTCCGCTTCCAGCTTCAGTATTTCAACACCTACCAGGATAGATGGACGGTAAGCTGACCTGGCAGCCGCCTTCCTGGCCGGGCTTTTTAATTCCTTGCACTTAATGTTCTCCTTGCTCATTCCCAGCTGGTCATGCTTATACTTAGCAATGCGATTCATCTAATCATGGTCCTCTGGGTTACCTCAGCTGAGATGGTTTTGGGCACTGAGGATATACCTAGCTGAGTAGGAGATGTGTGAGGTCTTCAGTTCCTCCCTGGCTTCTCCATTCTGCATTCTTAGCACT
The DNA here is from genome assembly GCA_026777045.1 of Hyperopisus bebe. Taxonomy (NCBI): domain Eukaryota; kingdom Metazoa; phylum Chordata; class Actinopteri; order Osteoglossiformes; family Mormyridae; genus Hyperopisus; species Hyperopisus bebe. The sequence continues at coordinate 51,636 of JAODJW010000042.1, forward strand.
CTGGGATACTGTGGGTTAGAACACTGATTGAAATGTCTCTGGTTTGAGTCTTACGATTGAAAGAGTAAAGTTAAGCCTTACTTGCTCCAGGGACTGGTTGGCATTGCTTTCTTGAAAGGAAAAAAAGCATCTCTTAAATAAGACGTAATGCATCGTCTTGGCAATCGGTCGACGTGGTGTTGAGAAATCTAAGGTTGTTAACAGACTTACTGACTTGGCAAAAGCATTAACTGGCCAGGCTTCACGTGCGCTTGATGGCTTTTTCTGAATCACAGAAACACCAGAAAATCAGGGACAGGTTGTGAAAAACAGAGAATTGCTCATTTTGAAGCGCTGCCTTACTGACTAGATTCATTGGGAAGTATCAGAAACATCCCCCTTTCTGTTACGTACTTAATAAAAAAAACTGAACGTGCTTTTCATGAATGAGTGCGTCACACAGTCTCTGATTTCTGCTGTCTTGCTTTCTCTGGAAGGTTGTGCAACTCTCTTCCCTCAGTCATGATTTTAAATTTTTAGTTTTTCATTAAGCTGAGAATTGAAAGAATTGCTTCAGATGCTTTTAACCACTGTACCCATAGACGCCCACTGTATTCATTTGTTGGACTTTGAACAATAAAGTTACTTATAAAAGTATGATTTTGCGTCCAGAGCTTTGGGTCACACCTTTTTCCAGTCACTTAAGCTTGATTGGACTGTTATGAATTAAGCTCAGGGGCATCATTCAGAATTCAGGCCTATGTGACACGTATCACTTTGTGGCTAAATGAGGGATTCCCTGCCATTTCTTCCAGACTATCAGGACGACTCACCTGAGCTTTCACGCCCAGTTTGACCTTGGAAAGGAGGTGCGAGTGAAGGTGTTCACCTTGCTTAGGGGGCCTTGCACCAACAACTCGGAGCTCCTAAGCCCACCTGCCGAGTTAGTCCTGCAGCCTTCCGGTGGAGGTGAGATCTGAGCGTGAACTATTGCACAAAAGAGGCCATGCATCAGGGATGCCACTAGGGGGAGTCCTGTAGGACCTGCAGTATTCAATAATCAGGGATAGTACATGGTAACGATCATGAATCACGGCCACATGACGTCCTCAAATTATAAAGACATAATGTTATATTTGCCACAATCCCAGCACAGCACATCACCCAGGTAACCATCATCAGGAGTATTATGGTATAGACAGTGAGATAGATACATCCATCCATTTATCCTCCCCTCCAATATTTGCGCTCCCAGTGTGCCTGGAGTGCATCCCAGGGTGGGATCGCCATGGAAACAGTGACAAATCCATGCAAATGCTTGAGGATAAGATTCTGCAGAAGCTGCATCTCTCAAGAGGACAGTGAAATGAAACAGACCCACATGGAGTCATCATGAGGTTCGATGACCCTGAACTCGATGCTCACCAAGATCTGGGGCATGACCAGGAGGTCGCCGTCCACAGGGATTCCCTCTCCCTGACCGAGGGCTTTTCCCAGAAGAAGGGAGGAAAAGGGAGGAAAACAGATGTGCGAAGGCAGTGGGGAAATGTTCTTGATTTAAATTTACTGTAAATTCACCATATTATTAAAAATACCCTTCAAACCAGAGCAGCAACCAATTCCCGGGTTACATATGTCCAACTTACAGACAACTCCTACTTACGAAGGGACTGCTCTAACACAAGTTAAACACAATAGTTTGTATCAACGAATACATGCACTACCTTGTGATGCTCGCGAAAACATTTCACGGTTTTAAGTTTGTCAACTCGATGCCCAGTACAGTACCATTTACATATATACTGACTATGTTATTATTATTATTATTGTTATTAATATTATTATTATTATTATTATTATTATTATTTCAACTTACCTACAAATTGTACTTAAACACAGACTTAGGGAACAGGTCTTGTTTATGACCTGGGACAGCCTTGTACAATGACAGATTCTTTGCCTTTCAAACCATGGAGTACACAGGAGATGGATTTCCCTCTCAGAACAAAGGCAGCAGAAAGTCCAAAGGCAGGCAGCTGTCCGTGTGTAATATGAAGCCGAGTTTGGGTTTTTTCTCCATTTTTCTGTGTTCATTTTGGACTTCTGCAGGCATCGGGCCAAAGATCGCTGGCTTTAGCTGTATCTTTCATCGTAAAGAGTTCATGGAATGTACCTGGAATGAGACTGGAGACCAGCCAGGACCCACCCAAACGTCTCTCTTCTACTGGTATGGACTGTTGGCCAGTTCAGCTTTCCCTGGTTCTTTCTAATCTTTGCAAGATTTAATTTCATATTTTGGTTGCACTGTGGCTCCATGGGATCGGAAGGTCGCTGCTTCAAACCGGGTCTTGGCAGAATAGTCATATGTCCGTAGGCCCTTGAGCAAGGCCCTTGGCCCCCAGCTCCCTGGGTGCTGCAAGGTGGCTGCCCTTCACTGTCACCCCCAAGCTTGCTCTCACCTGTATGCAGAGCAAAGAGAATGCTATAAGCCGCGCAGTAGCCTTACACCTTTACACATTCCTAAACCTTCTGGCTAGTTTAGGTGGAAAAACCCCTCAAAGTTTATCCTCGGCAACCATTTTCGCAGTGAGATCTACCTACAATTGATCTGTCAATCACAATCGACTGGTGGGCCACAACTGAAATAAAGCATTATCCATAAATTATAGCTCACAAGCGTTTTACTTACTTAAACATGTTCTGAAGGCAAATGAAAAATGATTGGTTTAAAAAGATAACCAATCAGATTGTATAGGATGTGGGTCCAAGCAACTAGAAGAGGCAGGAGGAAGACATCTGATTGGTTGGTCCTGCCTCCTCTAGTTGCTTTGACCTACCTCTCCTACAATCTGATTGGTTATAATTCTGGGTCAATCATGTTTCACTGGGCACTTGTATAGAGTTTTGAGAAGATACGTTTGCAATGTTTATAGTACTTTGGTGATGTTCATCAGCTATGTTGTACATGAGGATTTACAGTAAATGTGATGTCAATTAATTTCCCACCTGCAGGCACAAGAATATGGAACGTGCCTTGGAGTGTCCAGACTACATCTTCTCCGGCGCAGAAAGAGTTGGCTGCAGCTTCCCTCTGGACATGCTGCTGGAGTTCTCCGACTTCAACATCTGCGTGAACGGCTCGTCCTGGACCAGGCCCCTGGAGCCGGCCTACTTCAGCTTACAGATCCAGAATCTTGGTTGGTGCAAAGCAGAGGCTGCGTTAGACTTGCTCGTTGTCTGTCTTTTTGCCGGACAGGGTTGTAAAAATTCTGCCATTTTAATTTTCATTTTTTATAAGATATTTATTAGCATTTTAATTTAAAAATAACTGATATATGGAATGAGCTTCAGTTAATGCGTTTGTAAGGGCAAAGACAGAACAGATGAAAAGACACCAACCATGTGGTCTCTTTCATGTCAACACCGCACCAAGCAGACAAATGACTTTTTGTGGACCACAGCTTGTCCTGCGCTGGCTGATAAACGTCATCCGTATAGGCACTTTCCCGCTGAAGCTTCAGAAGCTGGTTCCTGGTTCGGAGTTCCTAAGCCATCTCAGCCGGCGACTTCAGTAGCTCCTGGAAACTTTCCTGTGTCGCTTTCACACCGCACAACAGGAACTATGACCTTTATTCTAAACAAGCATGAGAGACGCAAAAAAGCTCGAAGGTTAAATTTCACGCGTAATTTCATTCGAAACGGCACGTCAAAACAGCGGAGGATGAACAAGTAATTTTTTTACCTAATGGGGGGGGGGGACACACAGCCTTTTTAACATTTTTAATTTATACGACTCGCAACATGTCTATAATTTATTGCTAAATCTGCCCAGTAGATCCAGCTTTGGTTTTCCACAGAATAAAAATACGATGTCACGTTATTCTGCCAATAAGTGCTGGCAAGTTTGACCACCAACACCGGCGGAATTAGACAAAAATATACTGGTTATTGGTTGATTTCTCCTATGTAGAAATATGGAGAGGCAAGCAAGGTATTCATTAACGCATTAAATGTAACTGAAGTAAGAAAATAATTCCATCTGCTCAATTATTGCTCCACTACTTCTCTTTCATTTTATACCATTTCCATGTAACTTCCAAGTTAGCGTTAGTGCTTGTGGTCAACCAATCAGAACGATTCTTGGTATGAGACAATGAGGTCTTGCAAGCAAGATCAAAGACAAGACTAGAGAATGGCTAATGAAAATGCATACTCACCACCAATGGGACCGGAGTGCAGATTACTTGAAGTTACAGTGGATCGCCCTCACTAGTGTTCTAATCTTCTAGATTTTTCCATCATTGGCTAAAATGTTCTGTCAGTGATGGAAAATGTTCATTTAATGCAACCTCTGCTGCAGTCTGCTGCCCCAATCCTAGGCATGCTTGGCTTCGAGGTTTGGAGATTAGCTCCTGCTCTTCCGGCTAGCTCAGCCCACCGGTGTGCTGACATCTCAGCAAACAGCCTTATGCATTATCAATTATTTACATTTGATTTCTCAGCTAATGTTTTATGCAAAACGACCTTTTTTCCCAGGTTTACCAAGCAGGCAGAGTCACGGTGACGAGCGTAGGGTTCAACAAGTACTAAAATGCTAAAGGAAAAGCACTTTTTTGAGCAGGTGGTGTGGCGCTGCAGTGCTTAGCAATGTTGACTCACACCTCTGGGACTGGGGTTTGAGTCTCTACCCTGGCTCCATGTCTTCACATTCATATCGTTGTGGGATTTCCTTCAGGTGTTCCCTGTTTCCCCCTCACAGTCCAAGAACATACCTGTAGGTGTGTCTGCCCTGCGATAGGTTGGTGTCCCGTCCCGGGTTGTTCCCTGTCTGGGAACAAATTAACCAGAGAACTGTGTGTTTTCTTGCAGTAAAACCATCTGTTATTGAGGCTTTGAAGCTCGTGGCTCAACCTGATGGGAATGTCACTGTGGAATGGTCACCACCTGAAGGAAGAATCTACCACAGATGTCTGGAATTTGAGGTGGAGTCCCAACTGGATGGTAACATGGTATGCTTATTCTCATCTCCTGCTATCAGTTTGATTTTCAGTCATGATGAGAAGACTTTGGCAGAAAGCTGCTTCCGTTAATGTTTGACGTGCATTTGCCAAACAAATTCAGAGAGCGACGCACAATGTTCCTGATGTCTCTGAACACAATGTGGCGTTTTTCAAAGGGTGTCAAGGGTTTATTTTGACATGTATACATTAAGCTACATTCCGATGACAGCCTTGAATATCACAGTAGCATTCATTTTCAACCGAAACTTGAATCTGAGATGGCGTTGATAAGACTGAGAAGTGTCTTGTTTTGGAAAACGTGTCACTGCAGATTTGAACAAATGTGGAGGATGCTTGTTATTTCAGACTACGCCTATTTTGGTTTGCAAAAGTCCTCCAGCCCAAAAGAGGTACAGCGTGGGGGAAATTCTCCAGAAATGCATTGGTCTGAACAGCATGCTGGAAAATCCCCCTTCAGCTACTATACTACACATTTTCATATTAAACACTGATCACAGATATAAAACAGAGCTGAAAAACAGGTAACAGCAGCCCAACCTAAACAGGAAATAATACAATTTTTGTTATGTAATTTATTTGGCAACCTTACCAAAGCCTTTAATCCTGGTGGTACCGTCTTAACCAGCACTGAATTCGTCCGGATGCTGCCTGTCCTGTCTCAGGGCACCATCACTCTGTCGTGATTGGGTGATCAGCTCCATATTCAGCGTCCAGGGGTATGTTTCCCAAAAGCCCCCATTAGCGGCTTACATAATTGGTACCATTCAGCTGCATATCCGGAGCCACCATGCCGTCATGCGACCTGGGGACATTCCGTGAAGAACAAGATCATTTTGACGCGTTTTCGCTATCCGCGAAATTTGGAGTCTGTGAAATTTTGTGACGTCGTTCCGGGAGGAGAAGCTGTTGATGGCGACCTCCCCCCCTCTTCCTCACAGGAGAGATGCATCACCCGGGAGCTGAACTGCACCTTTGAGGCGCCCAGTCACAGTGAGACCGGCTGCTTCCGGATCAGGTCTAGGGTGAACATGTTCTGCGCAGACAATGGGTTCTGGAGCGACTGGAGCCGTCCTCATTGTCTGCCGGCTTCAGATGGGCATCTAAAAATGAGTCCAGGTGACCAGCGTGCTCCGGGTGGGGAAATCTAATATGCCTTCCCTTCCGAGCAAACCCTGATCTCCTTCACGTTCTGCAGATGCCAGTGTGCTGATGAGGATGTTCCTGTCCTGTGTGTTGCCCGTCGCCGTCCTCGCTCTCCTTGTAGTCCCTCTGTTGCTGTGGACCTGCAGGAGAACGTAAGGGCACTCCAGTCCGTTCTCGCCCGTCCCCGTAGAGCAGACCTGCTGACGGTGCCTTTCTTTCTTCCGTATTCAGGCTGAAGAAGCGGACCTGCTTCCTGACCCCCGAGAAGAGCCTGTTCACCCCCTTCTGCAGCTCACCAGCTTCTTCCACAGAAAAGCTGCCTTTTTAGTTCGACAAAGCGGATGTCTAGCTGTTCCAGGACGGCCAGAGCGTTTAAACCCTGTTTCTGCTGCACAGCGCCCCCTGCTCTTTCATCCTTGTTATATTAGTACTATATGCACTATATGCCAGAGTCTTGCCAGTCGACTTTAGTATTTTTTAATCACGTAGCACAATACTGTATACCTGACCCAGAAATGTTTGATCTGTCTGCATTTGCTTTTGTACATTTTCTGCCGTTTCGTGACTCTACAATGTCGTAGGATGCTTGAAGAGTCTGACTGATCGCTTCGTCGTTGAGACACATGAACGTGGGAACAACCGGCACTAGACAGTCCACTCTAACCAGTTAACTTGCCGAGTGTTTTAGTCACCTCTACTCAGGGGAGGTTAGTGGTTACAGGGTGTACAGTGTCCTACGTAACTCACTGAAATCATATTCCTTGTATTATTTGCAGAATTGCACACAGTTCTTGCCCCGCCTAGTCTTGCCAGACAGCTTGCCTTTTACAGGACTGTTATTGTAGATTTTATTCAGGGTTATTTTGCATTATTGGGATCATGCTGTTCCGAAGTAGTCATATTAGCTAGCAGCTGAGTTGGCCTCCAGCTGTCATTGTGGTATTGCCTGTTTGTTATGATGTCATCACTTATGACTCAACATGGAAACTATTGTTCAATGACATCTGCAAGATTTGGGGGGGGGGGGGGGTAATGGTTGGTTGAATTTCGACTCCCTGCCCACCCCCTGCCACATAGCCACATACCCTTGGGGGTCAGGCAGGTTTACAGATGTGACCCTGTCTTTGGGTGTCTTTGGGTCCATGTTGTTCTGTTTTACTATTAAAAGAGTCACAGAATGTATGCAGAATGTAATTCTCACAGTATTGGGCCCCAGGATCTCATGTCATGAGTCATGTCAGATGTTATGCATTGTTTTGTATGGATCACATCAAATTTCTCTGCACTAATAAAAGCATTTATACTTGCCTGTTTTCCAAAAGCCGTGTTTGTTGTCTCTGTCACCGCCAGTATCCTGAGAGCTTTCTTTAGGGATGGACATGGAAGTAGGAGGTGAGATTAGCAGCTCATGGGAAGGTGCTGGTGGGAGGTGACTCCTGACCTCAGCAGAAGGCTTGCTGTGCCCTGGGGTGTTATGCAGGGGTTTGGACATGTTCGAGCTTTTAGTAATTAGCTGCACTGCATCAGCTATAAAGACCCATGTCCAAACCCTTCCGTAAATGCATGCTTTTAGACTTTATTGATTTTAAATGCAAATATTTGAAGCATTCAAGTGGTTTTATTTTAATGTCTTCTCTAGACCAGGGCTGAGCATCACCTGACCAGCAGCATTTTCACATCCCATGAAAGCTACATGATGCATGTTCTCCTTTTTCATGCCTATGTGGAAGCAGCAGTTGTATCTGGGATTATTCTTGGGACTGGAACATAAAATTCTCTTTTCATTTAAGTGACCACACAGAGCAGTAAAAATATGACTTTCTTCCAGATCTGTTCCACACTGGTTCATGATAAGGACTCCTGTGCAGAAAAAAGTGTCTCCTTGCAGACAGCGGTTGTTTTGTCTATTACATGACGTCCCCTTTCATCACAGTAGGGGATCTGATGAGCCATCTTCACTGTGAGGATGACATCATTGCTTCTCCTCCCACAAATCTACTTTGTTCAGAGTAACACTGCCGTGAACCTCGGTGCAGGTTGACCATCGTGCTTTAGTCATGAACTTCTGCAGAAGTTCATGCCTCCCTAAAGAAGCATTCGGCTTTGTTGTTTACCCCAAAAGAAAGTTTATCCTGAAGAGAAATGTGTTTGCCAGGAAAACCACACTGGTTTATTTTCATTGGATACATATTAGCAGATTTCTGGGATTTGCGTTTTTGTACAGTGGTGTGAAAAACTATTTGCCCCCTTCCTGATTTCTTATTCTTTTGCATGTGTGTCACACAAAATGTTTCTG
>JAODJW010000043.1:0-34238 GCA_026777045.1 Hyperopisus bebe
GGCAGTTCTGAAGGCGAAAGGGGGTCAAACACCGTATTAGTATGGTGTTCTTAATAATCCTTTAGGTGAGTGTATATCAGTTTTAGTAAATATTCATGACTGTCTCGAACGAATTGTATATATTCTCTATTTACTGTTTAAATAGCTTTCCATCAGATTCCATGTCCAGCTCTTTACTTTGGACTTTTTGAAATTTTGCAGTGCCCTCCAGGGGGGTGTTTTAGAAAGCAAATTTTTCACAAACTCCAGTTAAAACCAACACTGAACTGTCCATATTCTGCCTTGGATTGGGTTTAATTTCTGTTTAGGTTTACTTAGCTTGGGAGGGGCTGCCACCTTGTGGACATTTGCGTGGATGTAATTCCTCTGTACTTCCCGGTTTAGTAAAACGTACGGCATTTATCAAAAGTTTAGGACGCAGCTGAACACAGGCAAACTCCCGTCTTAAGCGCTTTATCCCATTTAGACATTATTTGTCTGTAATTTGACGTTTATGTTGGATTGTTATTCCTTAGTTGAATCACGCTAAATTCCATAGTTTTTTTTTGTTTTGTTTTTGAAGGATATGTGAGATGTATATTCTTAGCAGTTAAATTATGCTAGCTTGTGTGATTGTGTTTGTAGGCTAAAGAAAATACCAAAGATGTACCTAACAGATGTGTTAATCCTGTACTACGTATTTTATGTTAAATTTATGTACCCTTATTTCTGTATTGTATTGCAGTTTTACAAAATGATAAGGTGACACAAGAAACACAAGAAAAGGACGCCTTGTGGAGTTATTGGGATTTCAACCACCCTTTCAAGTGTTAGTTAGCTGTCTAGTCCTGCAGGCTGGTTGGCAACGTAGTTAAGTTAAGCCTGACTTAACACTTATTCAGCATTAGATGGATAGATAGTCTGCACAATCTCTCTCTATCTGTTTGCCAAACACGTATAGTGTGTGTATACGTATAGGTGCAACCCAACAAACGTAAAACGTAGCTGGCAGCAACTGAAGATGAGATAGAAAAATGTAGTTCGAACAGGTAAGATGTAAATTTATTACAAGCAGTTGTGATGTTAATCCTGCATTCAGATGCTACATTCGGCATCAGATGAAGCAGTTATAGTGAAATCTTTAGTGTTCCAAGTACTTCTGGTGCACTTTAGCTAAAACTAAATTTAACTAATAGTGTTTAACAATTTTGTGAAGAATTCATTGTATTTTGTTCAGTTATACTACTTTTTGTTGCTTTAGGTTGCACTACTGTGTGGCATACAACTAATTGTTTCCAAAAGTCAAATGTAAGTATTTGTAGCACTCCTGAAATGTCTTTCTGATTATGACTGAAAAATAATCTAGACTTCTTAAGACATTTTCTATTGGATGATTGAATATTGTGGAAAATGCAAAAGCAATGCTCTCCATTGTGCAGCACTGGAGGGTGGAAATTACTACTACTACTTACTACAGTGGAAAATATCCAAATTATCTAAATAAACAAAATAATCAGTATAAAAAAAGATAAGTAATAACTGTGGATATGTCAGCTACCTCTAAATCCAGTGTAAATAATAGCACTTCAGACACCTCTAACTCTATGTTACTTGATGACCCATGTGAGATGAGTGATACTGGAGTGCAGTGGAAACGTGGGCAGTGAGCGCAGGGCATCATGGTGTGTAGGTACCTGTTCATAGGAACCCAGACCTCATTCCAAAGGTCTTGAATTAGACAGAGATGCAACATTCCTGAGCAAAAAACACGTGGAGAAAACGTCAGACACCATATGTGTCATGGCAAAAAGACAAAACCTCTTTTTTATTTGCAAGACAGCCCATTTCAAAATAGCTTGACACTTTTTCATGTCAAAGAAGATAAAGAGATAGCAATGGCTCTTAGTCTCCCTTCAGGATCAAGAAAAAGGAGTTGCTAGAAAAACTTTGAAACAGAGGAAACTTCATACATAATAATGAGGTTTTGAAAAAAGTAAGTGGTTCACTTAAAGTAAAACGAAGAGCAAAGAGTGATGACAAGAAATATGAATATTGCATCCATTGCAGGGGTATGTTTTTAAGAGTTATGGATACACATGAAAAGGTGTTCTTCTAGGCCTGAGAACCATGAAAGCCATGGCCGAAAAAGAGTACTTGGCTTAGCATCAGTGGTCAACACAGCATGTTCCAGCACGATTCAGGATGGAATGCTCAAGATGCTAAGCCACATGCACGATGATGATGTTGCAAGTATTGTTCACAGTGACTTTGGCCTTCTACAGTTTGCCAAGTCCCTTTGCAACAAAAATGGGCATGACCCTTCAAACCACAATGACATCCGTCAAAAAATCCGGCAGCTTGGAAGACTACTGCAGACTCTCTGCAAACGCTCTCAAATTATGTCTTTAGAGGATGCTATAAAACCCGGACATTTCTTCCATATAATTGAGGCAGTTAAAGAGACTTCAGGATTTGACAAGGATTTTAACAGCTACAAAATTCCAAGCCTGGCATTACGTATTGGGCACTCCTTGTTTAAAGTGAGTCAAATCATTCAGTGCCATGCTTTCATTGCTGGAGATGATGAACGAACTAAATCGGCAGAAGCATTCCAGAAACTTTATCATTCAAAGTGGTAAGAGTACATATCACATTCTCCATTGAGCACCATTAGTGACTTAAAATATAACAAACCAACTAAACTACCACTCACTGAGGACACCCAGAAACTTCACAAGCATCTTGATCAACATGCAGAAACAGCAGTAGCATCCCTGGAAAAGGAGGCATCTGTTCAGAAGTACTCCAGTCTTGCAAGAACAACATTGATTTAAGATAGCCCTTTTAAACAGAAGACATGTCGGGGAGGTCTCGAAGATGAAACTGGAATTTTCTTGAAAGAAATTCAGGGGCGGAGCCAAAGTGGTGGGAGGGGTGGCAATTGCCACCCCCAACAGAGCCCTTGCCACCCCCAGTGCCACCCCACTGGAAATGGTAAATATTAAAATATACCAATGAGGAGATCGGGCAAAGATTTGAGCGGAGACCTGTAATTTCCGAGTGCCCCTGAAGGCATCCCGACACAGCAGTACCCTGTGCGTGCTGCTTACTGACATGTCATCGGCTAAAAGCTCCGGCAGTGGCACGTGTTCCTACATGATCCAACACACACCTGCGGTATTGATAACAGCAGGAGTTAAGCAGGTATTTATAACATATTACACTGTATTGCCTTCCTAATGAGAGGTGGTCACACACTTGCAGTACATAAAAATAGCAGCGTGAAAGCGTTGTGCACTGTTTGCTCCATGTCTCGTTTAAATTAGCCACAAGCCATGCTCGTGCTGATATAGATTGTCTTTTAGACTGCGTCTTTGTAAGTATGTATGTTTTAGTACACATGCTGAATTACAGTGTTGTTTTATTATTTGACCAAAGCTAGCCTTTGCTTGAAGTATGTGTGGTAAGTGTATATGTGGAGAACCAGTCATTAGTTTTCTACTGCATATAAGCAGGCTATGCATGTCATATTAAAGCTTTGAATCAACCTCACTATGCTGTAATGTGAGGGTTTAATTAGCTGCCTAGATTCATTAATTTAATTAATGTTTTAATTTAGCAATAGCTAGCTACATGAAATAAAAAGAAAACTAGTTAAAATAGTGTTTCTTATAGTGTCGCTGCCAAACAATCATGATGGAGTGTATCCAATAGGCTGTGTCTTATTTCGTATAGAACCAGAATGAAGAGAAAAGGGGATATTTCCCATTTCTTTCAAAAGAAGAAATCAGAAATCAGGGCCAGACAGACCCCATCAGCAGCCATACCTGTAGCAGTGACCAACTTGGAGGAGCCAGCCAGGAAAATGATGAGACCCAACTCCCCAATGTATCACCAGCAGGTAGAGGCAGACTGCAGTTAATTGCAGTGACCTTACACTGTGATAAAATATTATCATGTCAAAAATCTAAATAAGAATAATTTTAAAAGGTAGCTTGATGCTTTTTTTTAAATTGTATTTTTTTTTATTGTGTCAACTTATGTATATTTTACAATTAAGTTTCAGGGGGAGATGAGGGTGAGACAGATGGTGAGAACTCTGAGGAGGGAGACTTCCCACATTCAGCAAATGAATATAAACTTAAATTAAACAGTACCATCAACATAATAAGGATCATGCTCCAACCTTATGAACACAGTGCAATACATCCCATAATACGATCAATCTCACGCACTTTAACAGACTAATTTAGTCGGCTGCACATCGCTACCGGTAACATAACAGGCAAATAATGTACTGTATGTATATATATATATAAACATATATATATATCCGGTTAAGCGCAACACATTCATGAATTAAATGGACTAAACATGAATTAAATATAAAAGGGAATAACTAAAACGACGAAGTATTAATGTAATCAGGGAATTACAATTAAATACCGCTTTCGTAACTCAGGGAAGTAATGCAGTTATTGGTAAGTGCGCAAGTAAGTAATATAGATTGTCTGAAATGCAACACACACTTATATATCCACGCACACTCTCAAACATAACAAAAGGGGACCTTTCGGCTGAGAAGTTAACTAAACCAAACTATACGCGCTGCCTCCCTTGTGCCAGCTGCCTGCATCCTCACTTTGCCCTCTTCCCGTCATACGTCTTACGAACGCACGTTACCAGTCCTTGTACGTGTCGACGTAAAGAAATTATAATAATTACCGGGTCTTTTGTACACAAGTGGTAGGCACATACACTTACCCATGCTATGCAATGAGCCTACACAAACTTAACTAAGCACAACTTAACTTATTGAGATATCTGCCCATAACTACACTTAGTACTTAATATTTATTCCAGACATCTCAAGAGCTAAAGAGGAAGGTCCAACTCAGCCATGTCTGACAAATTTTCAGCTCTTGGTACAAAGACAATCCATGGCTTGAGTACTCTGTATCTCAAAATACCAGTTACTGTTTTGCCTGAAGGCATTTTACACTCCCTGGTTACACGGAATCAACCTTCACATCTCATTCAGGGTTTATCAACTGGAAAAAAGCCTTATTTAAAGGATGCTGGATTTAAATTTCACTCAAAATCAGAGCAACACATAAATGCAATTTTTGCCTGGACTGAATACAAAAGGGGCAATGAGGAAAACAGATCTATACTTGATGCCTTAAATGAGGGTAGAAAACAAAAAGTTGAAGAAAATAAAAAATACATTAAAACAGTTGCTGAGGTGTTACTATTAACAGCAACTCAAAATATTGCACAAAGGGGTCACGGGGAGTCTGAAAACTCTGACAATAAAGGCAATTTTTTTTAGCCATTTTGAATCAAATTGCAAAGCACGACCCCTTTGTTCAGAGAAGGCTAGATGCATATGGCAATACAAAGTACACTAGACACTAAATACAAAATGAGATTCTGCAAGGATTGGCTGAAATGGTCCAAAAAGAAATCATAGCTGAAGTAAAAAAAAAATTGAGGTGTTCAGTGTGTTGGTAGATGAAACTGAAGATTTGCAAAAGAAAGAACAAATATCTTTAGTAGTGCGTTTCTGTTACAGTGGTGCCATACATAAAAGCTTCCTTCACTTTCAGTCGGCAGAAAGCTTGGATGCTGAGGGTCTGTCCAAAATGATAGTGGAATGTCTGGAGAAGCATGGTCTGGACTACAGAAATAACCTGGTAGGACAGGGCTATGACGGTGCCTCTGTGATGAGTGGCAAGCATTCTGGTGTTGCTGCACACATTAAAACCTATGCCAAGTTTGCATTTTATGTACATTGTAATGCACACTGTCTGAATCTCATTCTTGTTGATGTGGTAAAGTCAGTGCCTGAAGCTGAAGACTTTTTTGCTCTTCAGAATATTTATAAATGTGTATGTGGCTTGCTGTCCAAAAAGAGCTGCATCCAAGAGAAGCCAAGGGAGCTCCAGATACTGATAAATGTTAGGTGGGCATGTATATACATGGCATGTCGCAATCTGAGGGCCAGGCTTCCAGCTGTTTTGAGGCTTACCCAAGAGATTTCCCTTGACAGAAACAGTGGGAATAGAAAAGTGGAAGAAAATGGTCTATTGGCTCAGATTGATTTTCAGTTTATAGCACTTTTAGTAGCTTTTTGTAAAGTGCTTAGGGATGTCAAAATCCTGTCAGACATGCTTCGATCTAGCAGTCTTGATCTAGCAGTAGCTGTAGATTTAGTTGGCTCTTTGATTTGGCTATTGAACCACTCACCATAGCCCTCTGTAACTGTAAAGACAACTGGTGTCTGGAGGAACAGTGTGGAGCACAAAGTTTCACTATATGCTGATGACCTACTGCTCTTTATTAACAACCCTACCACTTCATTGCCTTATGCCCTCTCACTGCTTAATCAGTTTGGGTGGCTTTCGGGTTATAAACTAAATTTTCATAAAAGTGAACTTTTCCTTAATGCAAAAGCACATGCCCTAGACCTTACCAATATACCCCTCAAAACTGAGAAAGATAAGGTCTCCTACTTGGGTATCATTGTCATGAGCATTGTCATGCTATACAAGACCAGACAAACACTATCACAGTGGTCACCCTTAGGCATATCTCTAGTTGGCCATATCAACTCAAAGATGACCATCCTGGCTAGATTTTTGTACCTTTTCCAAGCTCTACCAATTTTCAGTCCCAGGTCTTTCTTTAACCAACTTGATTCAATTATCTTCTCTTATATTTGGCAAAATAAACACCCACGTTTGAATCAGGCTGACTTTCAAAAAACAAAAGCTGCCAGTGGGCTCGCTCTTCCAGATTTTGGCTCTTACAATTGGGCTGTAAACCTGCGCTGTCTTTCATTCTGGTCGTTTTTTCATAATCGGTCTGACTGCCCTGACTGTGTAGGTATAGAACTGCGCTCCGGGAATAAAATTTCTATTCCTGCATTACTTGACTCTTCATTACCTCTTCCTTCATTAAACTCTATTAAGAACCCAATGGTCAAACACTCCTAAAAAATATGGGCAATTTAGGAAATGCTTCGGACTATGTGACTTTTCCCTTACCACCCCTATCGCATCAATTCATTTGTTTAAACCGTCCACCCAGGACCCCATTTTTCAGGATTGGCACAGAAACTGTATTATACACTTCAGAGACCTATTTACCGATAATACTTTGGCGTCATCTGCTGAGTAAAAAATTCAATCTAAATCTAATTTCTATAGGTATCAACAGATAAGGCACTATATTCTTTCTGTATTACCCACCTTGAATGTATCAAAGGACACAATTGTTGACACTGTCCTTTCCTTAGACCCATCTCGCAAAAGACTCATCTCATTCTTATATGGGGTAGTATACCAGATGACACATGGAACTCTATACTTAAGCTAGTCAATTCAACTTTTTTAAGTGCTCATCATTGTCTGATTCACTTCAAAGTGATGCACAGGGCTCATCTCTCCAAAGTCAGATTGTCTCATATGTATCCTGAGGTCAGCCCCTATTGTGAAAAATGCAGAATTAACGAAGCTTCCCTTATTCATATGTTTTGGCTATGCCCCTGTCTCCACAAATTCTGGTTGAAGATCCTTCACACTAGAGATGCACCAATACCAATATTAGGATTGGTATCGGCGCCGATCCAGACCTATTTGACGGATCGGGTATCGGCCATGCATGACCGATCCACGTCCTATACTTATTTATTTAGTTTTTGGCAATCAATCGCACAACAGCTCTTTCCCATTTTACAAGGGTTTTTTTTTTTTTTTTTTTTTTTTGTGACATTCAAATTGAACGCTATCGCTGCCCCTCAGTCTTTTTTGCTACTCAGTGGGCATGAGTACAGTGACTTCCGCCTGCTGTGACGTCATGCGCATACCCTTTGCAGTACGGGGAGCGTAAGATAAGACGGGACGATCTGGGGGTATTATACACTTTTAACAGAAACCGATTTGCAATCTATGTAAAATATAGTTTTGTGGTGGGAATAGCGTTTAATGGACAATCCCATTTAACAAAGCGCACGGAACTGCGAGACAAAACAAAGCAATGGATGATTTATGAGTTGCTAACTTAATTGGATTGTTTTGCGAACTCGCTGCAGCGTGTGATACAAGAGGGGCTGCCATCACAGCAGAAGTGTAACTGCGTTGACGCCAATGGGATAAAACCCGTGTTAAAATTTTAAGCATTTGCCACTTGTGTATACTTGCTCTGAAGATATTCATATTGAACTGCAAATGCCTCAAAAACGCTTAAAACAAACGAGGTGGAACAGTACGTTATGTATGTTTGTAGTAGCCTAATTAAATATTTTTGTCATACATTTTTCCATCTGTATTTACTAGCTTAATAAAAGTAATATATAATGTATAACAAAGTAAAAAGAGCTCTTGTATCAGAATCTGTATTGGTATCGGATCGGAACTGAAAAAATGTGGATCGCCCATCTCTACTTCACACCCTGTCCCAGATTTTTGGTGTAACTTTGAAGCCAAACCCTCAGTTTGCCCTGTTCGGTTTTATAGGAGGTGGAGTGCAACTGACGCCAGAAAAGCGTTGTGCCCCATCCTTTGCTTCCCTCTTAGCCTTGTGGGCTATCCTGTTGAAATGGAAGGATGTTGCCCCACCCATTCATGCACAGTGGCTAACAGACATTATGTCCTGCTTAAAACTAGAGAAAATCAGATACTGTACTCACTCCAGCACTCCAGTGAATTGTATTTTAAAATATGGGGTCCCTTTTTGAATAAATTCCAGAGCTTATGAAAATGTGACTGTTAAACTTTGTTTATCTATGTTATCTACCAATGTGATGTGGGTTATGGAGATGATGGATAGATAGCTTTGTGTATAATCTGTTGAGAATAATGGATAGATTGCTCTGTGTACAATTTACTGGCAATGATTATGTGGGGGATTGGGTTTTGTTCTTTTTTTTTTCCTCCCTTATTTTTGATTTTGTATATAAGGCATTACAAAAGACTTACCCTCATACTTACACTTATACTTTCCCTCTGTATACCATTCTAATTTTCTGTATGCCATGCTTATAAAACTTCATTAAAAAGATTTTGATTTAGTTGGCTCCTTGACAGATACATTGAAAAGCTACAGAAGTGAAGCTTGCTTTGGTGAGATATCAAGGGACATTCAAGAACTAGCAGAGTGCTGCAAAATCAGCACCCTGCCACTCAGTGAGAGACAGCCTAAAGCCAGTTCTAGGTTTCTGGATTCACTGGTAATGAGTACTGTAGGACAGAGATACAGTGACCAAAGTAATGAGGATTTCAACAGAGGTGTCTTTTATCAAGTACTTGACTGTCTCACAGCTGAGCTTGAGAGGCGTTTTTCACAGAAGAATTGTGAGATAAGGCTAGGGGTACAGTCTCTTGTCCCAAAAAGCCCATTATTCTTGAAAGAGGAGCCACTGTTTGCCTTTGGACAGACATTTGAGGCAGATTTAGAAGATCTTAAACATGAGGTTCACCAAACCAGACAGCTTCTTCTGAAGAGAGAGAAATGTGGATTAGAGAGACCCTCTACTTTACTTGAATTTGTTGTTTTTCTGGAACCTCATAAAGAGGTTTTCCATGAGCTGTTTAGGCTTTGTAAGATTTCGGTTGTCATCCCTGTCAGTACTGCGTCCTGTGAGAGAAGTTTCTCTGCTCTAAAACTGATCAAAAACCTAAGGACAACTATGGTTGATGACAGATTAAGTCACCTTGGTATTCTCCATGTTGAGTCAAGGAGGGTACGTACCCTCAACATGGATGACTTTGTTAAACATTTTGCTACTTCCCACCATAATCGGAGAATTATGCTCTCCTGAGTGTATCCTTGCCTGACAAAATGTCCTTATTTAACTAAACTTTTGCAAATACCAACAGGGGAATGCAGGTCAGTTCTGGTGGTATTCATAAATCTTGCTGTTTACAATTTAGATGCAGTTTTATTTGTTTATTTTCTGAGAATTTGTTTTTAGTCCTATCTGTGTTCTGAGCTTTACATTTACATGTGCACTGCTCTTGTTTGGTGCAATTTTACTTCTTGTTTGGTTATGGTTTAGTCTAGGTTTCGTCTGGGGTTAATCCAGTTTGAGTTCATGGCAGGTCCTGGATTAGATTAGGCTTGGTCTTTATGATTGGTGTTTATGATTTTGTAAATATTTGTTGTGTTTATTCAACAAATATTTACAAATTCATTGTTTATTATGAGTCTACGAGAAAAATATTTTTTCCTTCATTTATCATATTTATATGGACCCCTCTGAGAAACCCAAATGCCAAAGCAAATGTCAAGTTTCTCGACGGGGTATCCTAAAAAAACAGCTAATGTCAATATCACTTTCGAGTCTTAAGAAACTACTCCGGTGATGCATCCATTTATAGGCCTAATTTCTCACTTCATTAACTATTAAATATTAGTGAGATAAACACCATACCAATTTACACTGAACTACAACTCATTCCCAGTATATAAGGCATAGAAAGACTTCATTAACGTTTCTCTTCTGACTGGTGGAGAAGCATTGCATTAGTCACAAAGGCATTTCAGTTACAGGGATCCTACTTTTCAATAAGCATACTGTGCATTTGCAAATTAGAGCATTTTGATTAAAAAGCCGAGTAACAATAAAGAATAGTTGGGTAACGATTTCCGATGCAATCACTTGAGTCGCATTTTGGGAGATTTCTGCATTGAGATGTTTCGGCGTCCCTACGTCACGTTATGGATTCTGTGTTGTGACGTCCCGTCGTCACTGCGTCACACGCCCCGACGTCGACAGTGCCGTTTTCACTTTCCGCCCGGTTCTATGTAATCTGTGAAATTGTGTGCTTTTCGTACGGTTTATACGGGCTTCGTTTCGTTTTCCTAAAACAGGACTGAGCAGTTGCCTTAAAGGCAGAGTCTGAGCACTTCGTGAGCCTTTCTCCAACGCCCTAAGTCCGGATGCGGTGATAAGAGCTGCCTGCGGCCTGTCAGAGCGGAGTTGAGCCGCGGCCTTGAGTTATGTCCAGTGGTCGGCAGCAGCAGCTCGGCCCGGCGGCGGGCTCTGGGCCCGGGACTAGCAGCGGCAGTAGTGCTAACATCAACAGTGGTAGCGGTGCTGGCGCAAGTAATGGGAGCAGTTCAGCCGCTGGAGGGTCCTCACGAGGGGACGGTTTGCAGGCTGCGTCTCTGGGGGTTCCCTCCAGAAGCGCCGCTGTATCCCTGGGCAGAGCCAGCTCCTCTTCGGGAAACAGCGGTCGAAAGCGGCCTCTCCAGACACCGCTGTGCAACGGCCTGATCAACTCGTACGAGGATAAAAGCAACGACTTCGTGTGGTGAGTGACGTGGGTTTAATGATGCGCTGTTATTTAAGGAATTGAACAGTATAGAAGGATTCATTTGAGCGGAGTGTAGGTATGGTTAGCGTGTGGAGGAGCGCCGTTAATACGTTAACGTCTGGAAGGGTTAGTTTTAGTAGAGTGTAGGTATGGTTAATTTCCCCGGTAAAGGGAACTCTCCTAGTTAGAACTCATTAAACACTGCTCCTGGTAACATGCTGATTGGTTAGTTTATGAGATATAGCGGAGCTGACGGTAATTAAGTAAACAGTGGCGTTGTGAGATTACAGTGTGCTGTTAGGGGAAGATCAGCAGGCAAGCCACAGTGTAATGAGAATGCGATTATAAGCACATATATCGACTACATCACATTATACGGCAGACTGCAGTGATAATATAATTTTGTTGCAGTTGTTAAAAATTACATCCTCGGTCCATTGGTAATATTAGCAGCAGTTTCATTTATGTATCTGTCTCTGCTTTTAGACTTCACTATATATGTCTGTGTAAATGGAGTGTATGTCCTTTAATTCGTCGACAAATTATTCAGGGTTATATCTCATGCCCGTAACTTTCAGGATAGGCTCCAGGTCCCCTTTACTGCTTGGGACCAGCAGATATGGAAAAGAAAGAAATGTGAATATGTACTCTTAGAGTTTTAATGCTACAAGAAACTAGCAAAAAGGGGATTTCAGCATTTTCATATATGGAAAACAAGCAGTTTCCTTTAAATTTGCAGGCATTTATGTAGGTTGGTTGGGTATGAGAAATACAAAAACTGTGATGTTAATTGGACTCAAATGATTAACGTGACACATTTTACATTTTCATGTAGGTTTCTCTGAATTGTGCAAGAAAAAACTTGAGGAAAGTGTCACCCATGAGCTTTTTTTCCCTTAGCCCCATCTGTTTTGAAATGATTGAAGAGGCTCATATGACAAAATGCGGGCACAGTTTCTGGTAAGTAACCATCTATCTGTTTATTCAGGGACCTGGAACACTTTTATTCCAATATTTTTTGTTTGTTTTTCCAGCAACAAGTGCATTCGACAGAGTCTTGAAGATAGCAACAGATGTCCAAAGTGTAACTACATCATTGACAATGTCGATCAGCTATATCCAAACTTTTTGGGTAAGATTTACGCAACTCTTTATTTGATTCTTTGTATGGGATAGGTTTGAGTAAGTCAGGACAATGTCAAAATATTATTTCCAGAAATTGTTTATCTTTAAGTTTTCTTGTCTGCCTTTTCAGGTTTATAAAAGGGTGCTTTAAATGCCTATTCCAAGATATGCACTTTTTTGTATTCATGTTCTTGCAAATGCTCAAAAACCATGTATCCTAATTAGTGTTGTCTTTTTCAGTGAATGAACTTATTCTCAAACAAAAGCAGAGGTCTGAAGAAAAACGTCTTAAGCTGGATCATCCAGTAAGTTTTATGAATCATTGGTACTGCTGGCTATTATGCCACGTTAACATTGGGTGCCATGGTGAATTTGGGTGCTCCTCATTAACATTGGTTAACATTGGGTGCCTCCTCCTGGCTTCTTACTGCTTGCATGTAGTTTTGTCTTTTTTTTTTGACACATGATCAGGAAAGTGTGTCTCCATTAGTGGCCTGTCCAGTGGTGATTGCTGACCCTGAAAGATCTTCTACCAAGGGCTGCTCTATATCAAACTGTGATATAATCGTGATTATGTGGCGCATGCGTAGTAATCACCAGGGCTTCAGATGACAGGTGTAAACATTTGTCCGGATGCTGGCTTTTCGGTACTGTGTGCATGTTTACTTACACCCAGAATGTGCTAGGCAGATTAGTAGTATGCCTTAAATATTATATGAGGTATATGGTGAAGCCCAAAAGTTAAGCCGAATTTATACACATTGCTATCCTTAAGGTTAATAAACGTGTCGGACTTTAAACTGCAAAAAGTACCTTCATGCCACCAACGTCTTTTTACCTTATCTACCATAATACCCCTTTTAAAAGGTGTTGTGGCTGCTGAGCTGTCCCTTTCTTCACTGTCACTTCAGTTCTTATTGCCTCCATGATTTACCAAAACAGTAGTATGTGGTGGGCTCTGCTAACCGGATTTAATATACATAAGGATACACTGAATATATACTGATTACTAATTTTTGGGCGTTATAATACGTGTCTCATTAATATTTTAGGCATGCTACTAATCTCCTTACCAAATTGTGAGCATTAGGGCTAGGTACCGAACTTCGGTACTTTTGTGGTACCGACTGAAATGCTCCAATCCTGTTGAGGATCAAAAAGTTTATTGTATTTGGTGCCAAATTCTGATACCCAAACAGTAAATCTCAGTGGCTGAGAGCTATTAAACTTGCAGCTTACATAAAGATTACAGTTCTTGGTGATTGTCTGTCTAATGCAGTGTTGCATGAACATATCATAGAGGCTGGAAGGAAAGACTTATGCCCAGAGACAAACCTTTTAACTGTCTCGTGTGTGTGTGTGTGTGTGTGTGTGTGTGTGGTGGTGTTGCTGCTGCTGATTTTGTTTGTTGCGTAGTGTAAAAACACCTGAGAAATCAGGTGTAGCTCCCCAGAGTTCCAGACTGCGACCATTTTTGGAGACAACAAAACTAAATTTCATAACAACATGCACCAGTGCGACTTGCAAACATGCCCCCTATTTATGCCTGAATATGCCCCCCGTATAGTGGCTGACCATATTGTCGTTTATCACATGGAATACCTGGAGGGAGCAAGAATTGGTGTGTGTGTGTATGCATGTGTGTGTGAATGAGATCATCGGAATTTGACCCGATTGCAGTGCCTCGGAGGCATTATTGTGGAGGTGCTTACAAAAAAGGGTAAAAATTAGTACTTTTGATTGTCACTGGAGCTGTACCCTCAAGTGTATGCCAATTGTACCCTTATCTGTAGGTAATAGTACCTTTTTAAGGTGCAGAAATGGACTCTGCAATTAACTGCACCTCACATTTGTGGATTTTTCAGCTGGTGTACAGAAATCCCCAAATAAGTAGGAGCGAAGTTGCAAATGTGACGTGCTCCACAAATAAACAGATAGTGACCCACAAATGCGCAAAACCCGTTTCATGTGTACAAATCGCTCTATATTTTTGTGGATATGATTTTACACCGCACAAATTAACATAAATACTTGTGGATAGTGATGTATTTTTTTTCCCTACTGATCAGCTGAGTGGAGTGTAGGTACAAAGTGGACAAAAATCTGCAAATAAATAGCAGCACAATTGTACAGTCACAAATGTAATGTGATCCACAAATACGCAAAATACATTTCACATGTACAAGTAGCTCCATATTTTTGTGGATATAATTTTACACAACACAAATTTAAAAAATGCGTATTTGTGGATAGTGAAGTATTAGTGGATCATGGTGCATATTTATGGATTTTTTTTTGGGGGGGGGGGGTTTGGGTTACAAATAAAGTATACATATACTTCCATAGATCTGCTGTCCAGATTTATTTATGAATTATAAACATGTTGTGGGTCGTATAAGTGAAATATAAATTACAGGCTGTGTCCCGTTATGATCGCAATCTGCCCCCCAAAAACTAATCAATAACTAACAAAATAACTTGTTCAAACAGAATATTTGTGCTGTAATGTTTAATGAATTCTTGCTGGTGTTGAAGTTGATATATAAATATATGTGGTATAAAAATATATTGTCGAAAAAAAGTGTTGTTCAGGAACCGGTATTGAAATCAAGGCATGGTTCTGGTACTGGTATTAAAAAATTTAGAATGATGCCCAGCCCTAGTGGGCATAAATAAATGTCTGTATGGTACCAAAAAGCTGGCATCCGGACAGATGTTTACGCCCGTCACTTTTCAGATGAAAAAAGTAAATAAATCCTTACCCTCATGATCATTTTTATGAACGTCATCTGTGCAGAACTTATGTCCTTCCATACCCTAGTTTGTAATCATTAAAATGGTGTCACCATCCCTTTCTGCAGAATGGGCACAGGTGGCAGGTTTTCCAGGATGTTTTGGGCACAGACCAGGAGAATTTAGATCTTGCAAATGTCAACTTTATGTTGGAGCTTCTTATTCAGAAAAAGAAACAGCTTGAAGCGGTATGTATGTTTAGGATATGCACACCTTGACAGGGTGAGCAAACTAGTTACCTAATGTCTCATTAAATGTAGAGACACAGCTTTAGATCTCACCTTTTCCCTACAGGAATCACAAGCAGCTCAGCTCCAAATCTTATTGGAGTTTCTTAAAGAAGCAAGACGGAATAAAAGAGAGGTTAGTTTCTTAGGGTTAAAAGAATCCGATGTGCACGTATGTGTAATGTGAGAATTTTTTTCTAATATTTTCTGTGTTTGTATTGAGAGAATTGAAGAAAACCATTTTCTTTTTCTCAATGTGGGCTTTTTAAAACAGCCAAAAAGACCTCTCAAAAAGTTAAGGGCACTTTTGTTTTGATTCGTTTGTCTTCTTACTAGCAACTGGAGCAGTTGCAGAAAGAGCTGAACTTTTTAGAGGAAGACATCAAAAGAGTAGAGGTAAGTTTAATTTTAAACCAGTGGTCACCAACTCTGTTCCTGGAGACCTACCACCCTACTGAGCTTAGGTGCAGCCCTAATTTAGCACACTTCATACAGATTAGTATTGCAGCCAGCTATGTGGAAGCTAAGCTGACTCTAATACTGAGATGCTACTAAAGGATCTGATTATCTGGTGTTAATTTAAGGGCTGCATCTATGCTCTGTACAGTGGTAAATCTCCAGGGACAGCGTTGTTGACCACCGGTATAAACACATGTTCAGGACCTCATTTGGAAGTCTGATTGGAGCATCTGCTGTGATCTCTCCCAGGAAATGAGTGGCTTGTACTCCCCAGGGGGTGATGCTGAGCCTAACTTGGACAGCACTGTTCCTCAGTGTGAAGTTCATTCCCCTGCAAACGGGTAATGCACATCTTAGTTTACTATTCATTGCAAACAGGTTTGTTTTAATTGTTTTTTCCTTTTCCACACCAGTTCCTTCTACTGCTCTGGCCAGGACACCACAGTGTTCTAAAACAGCCTTGGCTATAAGTTTTATTAACTTTAGACACTGTGCACATTACTTAGAACAGATGAAGAGATTGCATAGAAGGGAGTCTCCTGTATGTATAGATTTCCCCTGCAAGTTGGGCGTTAACCTTTTTTTAAAATTATTTTTATTAAAAAAAGTCAGTGGAGCAAGGTATAAAATAATGGTATTTTAATGTTTAGGTCAGCATACTTTTGTGGTCCCTGATTAGGTCTATGTACATACAACAAATTCAACTGGGGACATAAGTTGCACAATAAATGCATCCTGATTAAATAAATATTGTGCCGTAGGATGTGGTTGCTTTCTTGTAGAGTGCATCAGTGTTGGTTGTACAGTAGGCAAACTATAGGGAGTCCAGGTAGTCGCTTACCAGAGGAAGGGGGCATTTCGATGTAAGTCTCTGTTGCGTGAGACGCAAGTGCTGCTGGCTTCCTGCTTTATGGCAAGGAATCTTGTGGGCTGCCTTCCAAACCGTAGGACTGTCTGTTACCGCTTTTATATTCGTGCTGGTGCTGATTGGGAGTTGGTTCTCAGGTGGTGCCGAAGTGGCCTGAGTATTTCCCCTTATTAAAAACGACATGTATAGCAGACGGCAAGTGTGCACACAGTGACAGGCATCAAACATTTTTGGCTTCATTAAATACAGTAAAATCCCGTTATAACAGACTTCAAGGGACCTGGCAGAACAGTCCGTTATATCCAAAGTCCGTTATATTCACAGTTGCTGTATACCCAGAACACAACTACAGGACACCATTTACTCATTGTCACACCCCAGCAGACACACTTGAGGTATACATTATTATCTTGTACATGTAGTAATTCAACTTTACATGACCAGATGCGTGACTATTAATAATCCCGACTATGTATCTGCGCTGGATATCACCAGCATGCCACGTGCCTTGTAGGCGGAGCTGGATATCCGTTATAGCTGAACAAAACTACAGATAAAAGCAGCCCTGGGGACCTAATTGTTTGTCCGTTATAAGTGAAATCCCATTATATGTGAGTCCGCTATATCCAATGCTTTTTCTGCATGTTCTTAAAGGCGCACGGCCGGGACCAGCGGACCTTGTCCGTTATTGACGATATTCCATTATAAGCGAGTCCACTATAACGGGATTTTACTGTAATGGTCTTTGACCAAAAATGTTTACACTAATGATACTAAGTGCTGGGCCCTCAGTTAGCATTAGATGAAACATCATTTTTTTACGAAGCATTAGCTAGCTATGTCATGAAGTGTTACTAATTGATATTTGTAGCTAAATTGCTACATTTTTCTTGTGCATTTTTTGTAGTTGTACAAAAGATGTTACCCATTGTTCGGGCATATCCTTGGACAAGCCATTGATGGGACACAATAGTCCCTGGGTTCAGTATTTATATTTTAATATGTTAATTATTAACTCCATACTGTTTTCCTCCGTGCTGCTTAAATTTCTGCCTGTTTTCAGAAAATGCTAAAATCAAATAAAACATCAAAAAAGTGGGTCAGGTGGTGCAAAGTGTAGCTGCTTAGTGCAGGACTGAAGCACCATTGGACAAGCCCTGCAGCTCTGCCAGTGTAGAGCTTTGCCCAGCTGTCTTCTCACCTTCTCATTAGACAATTGGAGGGATTGTGCTGTAGGCGCAAACAAAGTGGAGACCTTGGGGCGGGGGGGGGCACAAGTGCTTTTTTTCACAATACATTTTAATGCAGTAGTATGACATTTATTGGTTTATGCACAGTACAACTTCTACTTTGTGGAATCTGTTTATTCTTGAATGTTTTTTTTTTGACATTATTATAACCTCTGTTGGGTTCTTCATAGATCATTTCTTAACTGTTGACCATAAGCCTAAATAGAGGTGTTGGCAGCTGTCATGCAGTCCATGCTCAACTGCAGCTTTATGGTCCACTATACTGATTTCTAAATGTGTTGTTTCAGCAGTATTATAGATCCAATAGAGTACAACCAACCTCCAGGCTTTGGTGGCAGCTGCCAGGTGAGTTTCAGGTGATGTGCAGTCTGTGTACTATGCTGAACACACAGGGGAGTTTACTCATTTCCTGTCAGCTAAAATGCTTACTTTTCCTTTGCATGTCATCCTGCCATGCCACAAGGGAAGCTCTTGTTGTGGCAAAGTTGTTTTCTGTTTTACCATTTTTTAAAGAATGTTTGCTTACTGGATGTGTTATAATCAATGCAAACTTCATCTTCTGTCAGGGGACGAGACAGACTTGGTACAATAGCACACTGGCCTCACGGAGAAAAAGGTTGACCGCTCACTTTGATGACCTGGAGCACTGTTACTTCTCCAACAGAATGTCTCGGCTTACAGGTAAAACCTTCCTGCTTTATTTCTCATACCTTTAGCTTCCGTTCTCATTAATATTTCTGTATGAAGAGTACAGTTTTCCTCTAACTGAAGAATTCTTATTTGTTCTGGTGGTTCATAAAATAGAACGGGATAGACTTTGTATTGCCCAGGACTTTACATGGGTAAATAACCTGATAAAGGAATTAACGTGCCCTTTGTCAGCCCTGTGATTTATATTCTGACACACAGTGCAGTTTTAAGTTATCTTATAACCATTTATGCTGAATTTGTATTTGATGCAAATTAAATACAACATTTATCTAGTAATTCCATGTTATATGTATTACTGACAGTGGGGTGGTATGGAGGCACAATGGATAGCAGTGCTGCTGCACACCTCTGGGAGCAGGGTTCGAGTGTTCGTTCTGGGTCGACATGTGTAGAGTTTGCATGTTCTCACTGTGTCATGGTCGGTTTTTCTTCATGTCCCCCCCGGGGTGTGTTTCCCAAAAGGTCCTGTTAGCGACATACATAGTTGGACTCATTCAGTTGCATGGTTCTAACTATGTAAGTTGCTAATATAGTTAGGAGCTATGCTTTTGGGAAATGCACCCCAGGGCTAGACCTATCCCTGAGTAGAATACTAATAAGCAACCATCAGTATACTGAACTTGTCAGTTTTATTAATCTTTATGGTATTTTATAAAATCTTATAAAAACATCTCTGGTGAGTTTGCATATTTGTTTGTCTCTCAGAGGATAACAGGGCTGTGAACCAGCTGGATGATTTCATGGAATGTCTTTCCAAATTCACACGCTACAACTCTGTACGGCCACTGGCTACACTCTCCTATGCGAGTGATCTCTACAATGGCTCCAGTATTGTGTCCAGGTACTGTTTCCCTCAGTCACCAAGGACTTCCCTGAAAGTAATCTATGAAGTGTTAACTGCTACAGCTAGTATTTTTATTACTGCGACTTTAGCACAGACTTATTTGGTCATATGGTGTATCGAGCAATTAGTTTGCAAATCTTTGAGATGGTGGAATTATGTTAAGATAATGACAAATGATGGACTGTCAGGAGAATTTCAAGCACATTTTCCTGATTATTTGCTGAGGTAAATGTCGGTTTGGATTAGGGCTGGTTGATACGATGGTATTATTGGCAATTGATGATATCAGACAAGTAACCAGGTGCTGATCTCTGACTGACCAATGGACGGACGATTATTGTGTGGTAGTAAGCTTAGACCACACACAAAGCAAGATAAAGATTATAGTTGGGTTTTCAGTTCAACCTTCTAGCCTATGTTTCCAACACAGTTTAAAAAAAAAAAAAAAAAAGAAACCCATATTTTCAAAATTATTGTTTATTCCAGTATTTATAAATTTTTTTTTTTTTTTTGTCCATTTTGTCCGTCACCCAGCCCTAGTTTGGATTCCTTAGTACTATTTGAGCTTGGACTTAATAGACAGTGTTTTACAGTTTCACGCATTACAGTAGAACAGATTAGGCTTTTGTCCTTTTTGCAACATGGTGTTTGTGTTTGTAACTTTCTACAAGAGAACCCACTGATTATTATTAATTGTTGTTAATCAGTGTTACTAAAGGCATCTCATTCTGGGCAGTAGGATGTACAAAAGTTCTTAATCACACTCTTTGACATAGGCTTGTGTTTCTACTGATGGAGTATTTATGGAGTAGCTTGCTACCATCTCAGTAACAGTCTGAACTGAGCCAGTTTGCAGTTTAAGTTCTAGCACTTTTGTTATTGATAGACTCTCCTCTTGTGCTTTTTCTGTTGCAGTATTGAGTTTGACCGTGACTGTGATTATTTTGCTATTGCGGGCGTTACCAAGAAAATTAAAGTGTTTGAATATGGGACTGTGATCCAGGATGCAGTGGACATTCATTACCCCGTCAATGAGATGACTTGCAACTCAAAAATAAGGTAACATTCTTTATGGTGTCTTCCCCTTATGGTTTTCTTGGTGTTTTGCATTACTTCTCACTCCATTGGACAGTAATGTCACTGCGGTTCCAATGTTATGCTGTGCAGTGTTGATCAGGCAGAGCATCAACAGTTGGTATGTTCACCAATTGGCTATAAATCTCTAGTTTGGATATAAGTGACCTTTAATGACTACATATCTTTATTTATTTCATGTATCTAAATGTTACCCACAGTGATCACGGTTGTAGGGTTAGTGAACTTGGTTATCAACCAATGTCATTATCTCTTAATGCACATACGTAGTTTAATTATATGCCCACATTTTCCTTAGCTGTATCAGCTGGAGTAGCTATCACAAGAATTTGCTGGCCAGCAGCGACTATGAGGGAACTGTTATTCTCTGGGATGGTTTCACAGGACAGAGGTCAAAGGTCTATCAGGTGAGTGTCCTTTTTTGCACACATTTTGAGATACTCTGCATGCAACATTTAGCATGTTTTTTCTATGATCCTTTAGATACAGTGGTACCTCAGAACTCGAACTTAATCCGTCTAGAACTCCGGATCGAATCCTCAAAAGTTCGAGTTCTGATCGAATTTTCCCCATAAGAAATAATGGAAGACCAATTAATTGGTTCCCGGGCTCAAAAATTATAACTAAATATGTTTTTTTTAGCATTTAAACACAAAATGAACCGGATAAAACAAGAAGAGCATATATTGTACTAAACACATGTAAACACATTTATCAAAACAGTAATTTGTGCAATTTATCCAAACAATGTGTAAAGTAAAAAAAAAAAATGCGTTCTGCTCCGATCGTCCGCTCCTTCCGTGTGCCACGTCCCCTCGTTAACCCCGTGTGGAATTCCCGTGTGATCAGCTGTTTCTAGTTGTTTTCATTAGTCCTCAGTATTTAGTCCGCGTTTGTTTCCCCAGTCCGGTTATTGTATTGTCCGTCTGTGTTTTGCCTGCCTTACCTGTAATTAAACCCAGTATTCCCTGATACCCCGACGTCTGCGCCTTTGTCTCTGTTCTGTCCCCGCTCGGCACGACAATGTCATTATAATTAAATGTATTAATGGACTATTATTAATATTAAAATAATTAATAAGAAATCTTTATTTTGAAATGTATTTTATTATATAATTACTGTTACTGTCTATCTTTGTCTAATGTATTTTTTTACACTCTAAATATATGTATTCAGCTAGTGTAAACATGCACGATGCTATCACAGCGAATGCGAGGCTGAAACTGAAGCGTTACTCTGTTTCCGCTGAGAGACATGCCGCGTGACTCATTTCCCCGCGCGTAAAAGTTGCCTTAGGTCGGCGTTCATGGTTTGACTTTTGAGTTTCAGATCGAGTCCTAGGTAATTATTTTTTAAAAACTGGTTGGTTCAACTTTTAAGAAATTCGAGTTCTAAGAAGTTGGAGAACTGTGGTACCACTGTATATTGAAAATTACTCCCTAATTTGTTGTTGAACATTAATTTTTTGTTTATTGGAACCACATTTCTAAATGGGAGTAAGATATCTCTTAAACTTGTTGCTCTATGAAGATACTTGTTTTGCACACATCAGACTTAGCTAGCTAGACATTGACATCTATCATGCACCTTAATTTTTAAATGTGTGTGTGTGTGTGTGCGCGCGCGCGCTCGTGCGTGACCTTACAGGAGCATGAGAAACGGTGTTGGAGTGTGGATTTCAACCTCATGGATCCTAAGCTCTTGGCATCTGGCTCTGATGATGCAAAAGGTACTACAAGACTGCAGTGATCTTACCTTTTTCAGCCTGATTGGAGAATTAACTAGATGCTGTCTGTAAACAATAGGATGTATGTGCCAAAGGGGAAATGGCTTCTTTAAAAGGCCTAGATTGTTTCTCTCAAATGCTTAATTTTCTATGCATTTCGGTGGGCCACAGAAAGGCTTATACCATCTATGTAAGGCTCATGGCCCATCATACTGGTGTTCTTGGAGTTTCCTTCCCGCAGGAAGCTGGAATATATTCTGCTCTAACCTTGCCCTATAACTTAGAGCTTTTCACAGCAATTGGCAGAACTTGTATAGAGAAGGTTTATGGGATGTTTATAGCCTGATGGTGTGAGGTATGCTAGCTCATATACACCTAATTGATTCCCCAGATGCACAATATATTGTTTGACAGATCTGCCGCCACCAGGCACTTTTCTTGTTGGTGTGATGACTCAAAAAGTATTTGGCAGACCTTTTCCAAACTTTTGGGTAAAGATCTGGAACCAGTTGAATTTTGAGGAAAATCACACTTGAAATTGAAGCAGCCCCACTTAGTGGCTGCAAAGGGATGGGTATCTGCAGAAGATACATGACCTTGTGAATGTGATATCTTCTGAATCTTATTACCTTTTCACAAAAACTTTTTGTGGATGAATCTACACCTGATTACATTTTTTTGAGACAAGTCGCAGAGTAAACCTCAAATATCCCACTCTGCTAACTTGGATAGTAGATACCATTGGGTTGTAGACACTTCTAAGCAATCAGAATACAGAGATTGGGTCCAGGCTCTGTTTTGGTATTTTACTACAGCCCCACAATGGGTTCCAAACACAATGTGTAACAGAATGTAACAGTTTCTGTACATGGTGTATTTATTATAAATAAAATTAATGTCAATGTAATTAATACATGTTCTCTGTACATTTTTTATTTATATACTCTACGTATAGTTTTATAAATTGGCATGTTAAATCTTAAAATTTGTGTGGGTTAATTTAAAGTGTCTGTTTTTTACTTGGGTTATTTAATGGGTGTGTTGTGGTTTGCTCAGTGAAGCTGTGGTCTACCAACCTGGACAACTCGGTTGCCAGCATTGAGGCCAAAGCAAATGTGTGCTGTGTTAAGTTCAGCCCATCGTCAAGGTATCATCTCGCCTTTGGATGTGCAGGTATACACTAATCAGAACTCCCCCTGTGTGTTTGGGCAAATGACATTGTTAGATATTCTCTCTCTCTTCTCGTTTCTTGGATTAAAAAACATTTAAGTTGAAAGTAATTTTCTGTGAGAAATGCTTATTTTGTGTTTTTTTTTTTTGTGCCCACTTATCACAGATATCAGTTAACCCTGTTCTATATTTTGCTTCCAGTTTTTATTGGGCCTTCCTGAATGGTGCTTAACATGATGTGATCCAGGAAAAAAAATATTCGGTTTTGTGTGTTCTAAAATTCTGCTGTCTTGTGTTTTTGCTTCTTTGTTGTTCAGATCACTGTGTCCACTATTATGATCTTCGCAATACTAAACAGCCCATCATGGTGTTCAAGGGCCACAGAAAAGCTGTCTCCTATGCCAAATTCGTTAATGGCGAGGAGATAGTGTCAGCGTATGTATCTGTCTAAGTTATGAACTTTGCTCATTTGTTGTATGTTGGTGGTGCTTCTACATTCTTGGGGTCTTAACGTTTGTCTGGTTACTCCTGAGGTTTCTACCTTCTAGGGAGTTTTTCCTTCCCACTGTCACCTCTGGCTTGCTCACTGGGGGCTTTGGGCAGGGATAATAATGAAAAGCACTTTGAGACAATGTAATATTGTGAAAATGCGCTATACAAATAAAATTGAATTAAATTGAAGTTTGTGTTTTGCATAAAATGGACCATGTGCTGTCGCCAGGTTGAGTGCACGTATGTATGAAATGTGTCTTGGTCCTTCCCTACAGGTCGACTGACAGCCAGCTCAAGCTGTGGAATGTAAACAAGCCACACTGTTTACGCTCTTTCAAAGGTCACATCAATGAGAAGAACTTTGTTGGCCTGGCCTCTAATGGAGACTACGTGGCATGTGGTGAGCAAGACAGCAGTGTGCAGCTGTACACCAGTTTGTGGTACTTCAAGTGATGCCTGAAAACCAGGGTGGGAAATGATTATGCTGCTACAGGGTGTTCCTGGTAGTTGCCTGCCGATAAGGTTTTGGGACACATTGTGACAACACTGTAGCCCTAAAAACCTTGAAGGTGCTTAAGTTATTTGAGAATATTGTTGTACTAACCTAATGCCACTTGTTTCCTTGGCAGGAAGTGAAAACAACTCCCTGTATCTGTATTACAAGGGGCTCTCCAAGACATTGTTAACGTTCAAGTTTGATACTGTAAAGAGTGTGTTGGATAAAGACAAGAAAGAAGATGACACCAATGAGTTTGTCAGTGCAGTGTGCTGGAGAGCACTACCTGATGGGGTAAGGCCTTTTCTTACAGTAGTGCAGTATGTTAGTCACAGAATTCGGATTCCCACAGTGTCTAATCACCGATGTTCATTTAATCCTCATTAGCAAGTGACAAGTATGTGGAACATCCAAATAATTGATCAAGTTTCCTAGCATTTCTTCAACTACAAATAATTTGCATATGATTTCAAACCCCTTTAGTCAGTTTTTTGTTGATCATGAGCACAAATTGTTACATTTTCAGTCAAATGGGAGGTTATTTCATACTAACTGCCTGTGATGCAGGGTTTCTAATAGTGCTGTCAGCATCAACACGTGATTAATCTGGAAATCTTAATGTCCTATTTTGTTTTCAATGCAAATTAACAACATTTTTAAAAATATAAACAAAGTCGGGGGATTTTTCCCAAAACCACAGTTGCTGATAACTGTAGCAACTTGCACATTTGAAACATGCAACTGAATGGTGTGGTATCAAATCAAAACCAAGATATTATAAAACATGCGAATCCTCTTACTGGTTTCATACATTTCTTTCTTGCAAGATCACACCATGTATTTGTTTCGTCTTCCAAAAATACAAGCAAGTAGCTTACTACCATTTTAAACTTGATTAGTTATGATTAATCACAGCCTATTATTGTGATTAACTGGATTTTTTTTAATCAATTGACACCACTAGTTTCTAATGGACTCATCACATTTAACTTGTTAAATATTTCTATTTGAATACCTATTGATGCGTTTAATGATCCGTAGTTTTTAAAGTATAATTTATATTTTGCATGGTTTGAGCAAGTCAGAACTTCCCCATGACAAAAACAAATCATTTGCAAGTTATTCTTCGCCGTTTCTGTGAATTTTACATTGTGTTGTATCCACAGTATGCCAGTGCAGGCTTCTGGAAACAGGGTCTGGGAATCCATCACACACACACACACACGATACATCTCTAGCGGCAAACTTCATTGTGACAATGTCCTTTATAAACTCAATTCTGAAAACCTTGCCAAAAGAATTCAGTCTCAGTGGTGATCTTGTGAATACACTTTGATTTGAAATTGAGAATACTAAGAATGTCTGAGGAAACGAAGTGCTGTCTCTTTAGATAGGAATGTTGAATTTACAATTGGCAGGTGGGAAGTATTATTAATGCCGAATGCAGTGTTTCTGCCATTTACCCATAAACTACATGTTACATTTAGAGTTGAATGGAGGTGAGTGGAAGGCTTGCATTTAAAGCTGTTGTAAGGGATGTTGTGGAGATTTTGCATAAAACATGACACCCTTAGGAGTTTCCTCAGGATTATTATTATTCACGTAATAAGCTACATCGTGTCACCCATTATGATGGTCTCCAGAAGAGTTTACTGTTGTACTTGTGCACCTTTTTCTCTTAATGTGTCATTAATTGATTTACAGGAGTCCAATGTTCTGATTGCAGCAAACAGTCAAGGAACCATAAAGGTATGTTAATGTTAGTAGTAGTATGTTTTATGTTAAACATAGAACAGACAGTTAACAAGCGCTGCCGACAGCAGGTAACTGCTTGTATTTCTGGTTATGGCACATCGTTAGTTTAAATGAAGATGCAACCTGTCAGCCTTAGTTCCATTGAACCACTATTTACCTGTGTATGGGTGTAGCCATGAATTCACATTCAACTAATGTGAATGGTGTGTGATTGGCAGTTCTCTAGGATGCAGCAAGACACATTTTTGCCGTGTTAGTTTATTTTTTATTTTTTGGTGGGAACTAATGTTGCCACAAACCCACTGAACAAAAAGAAGAGTAAGATGGGTGGGGGGCTGGGTGTTAGTCTGAAATCAGAGCTTGAACCCCTGCTTGGGTTTTAATGCAAGTGATCATCAAAACTGACCTGGAAAATAACCAAGCAAAGTGGGGTGTATGTTTTACAGTTTTCTTTTGTGATCAGCAATTGTAATGATTTGACAAATAATAAAACCCTTTATACTCTGCACACATCTATTATCAGAGTTATCCTCTTCAGCTAGAACAGAACAATGTTTGTTTTACTTTCATAAATTCCTGAAGTTCGGTACCCTACGTTGAAGTTTCCATGACTAACAATGCGTTAAATTTACTTCAGTTACTATTGAAATGTTCACCATCCACACAGCCTTTTCAATGAGAGGGATAGGGTAGCATAACTTGAAAATGTCTTACTCTTATTTTCACCTGTGACGCCAACCTTTTTTCCTCACTCCATAGGTACTCGAACTTGTATGAGGATTCACTAGAATTCAAGGCCTTTCACAACCGCATTCCGTTCCTTGAACCTTTTTGGTTTGGATTTTGTGGGAGAAAATATTCAACTGTATAAGCAGCATATAACTTGCGTCCTGTGTAAAGGCTCCTTAAAAGGATTCCTTTGGAATTTTATGAGCGTGTAATGGAAAACCATATATTATTTATGTGGGGAAAACTCAACTTCCTGCTTTTGAAATCCTCATTTTGAATCAAATTTTCAGTTTACTCTTGAATAACATTGTTTTGAGGAACTGAGGATGTTTACTCTTCCTTAGAAAAATCAAGGGAGTTTTTAAATGTTCATACTTTCTCTTGTTCTTCAATAAAGAAGTTGGTAGGAACAGTTCAATATTCATGTGCATTTTCCAACAAGGCCAAAGCACAACACTAAAGAAAATTGCATTATAGATATCACCAAATCCTAAGATGCTTTTTGAGCCAATTCTGTCTTAAAGGTTTGTTGTTTGACCCCAGGTAAAGTGCTGTCAGGATACATTATCAAAAGCAAACTTTATTTTTGCAAATGGAATTACTGGAAATGTTTGGACATATTGTAATTAAGCTTTTTCTACAGCTACCACACTTTTAAAACATGGCTGCTTTTTGTTTGTGATGTTCCTGCTTAGGTTTATTTATTTTGATAATTTATATCAGAATTGACTATTCATGATCTGTCATTTGCTTTTCAGATTGCCATACAATTGCTGCTCTTTATAGGACAGAACATTTTATGTTTAGCCTGTATTTCTTTGAAAGTCCGTTTTTCAGTAAATGCGATCATTATCATTCTTAGCCTCCAGTTGCTGCGGTATGTTTTGAATACATATTCAGATGTTTGTAGTATGAATTCTTTGTGTTTATTTGCGTTCATAAACGTTAACACTGCTTCTTAAATAAATGAACATCTTTCCATCAGGTACAGTTTTTTTCCTATTTTCACATCCTCTTATTTTTGCTTCTTGTTTAAATGGAATTATTTCACTCCTACACCTGCTGTATTTGAGGGCTTGAGGATGTTAACTGTGACCTAGTGGTTTCAGTGATGTCTCAGCCCAGATGGACACTTCAGTTTGGCATTTTGCTGAAAAGTAATGGCGCGATGGTAAGATTAAAAATGAGCAGGTGGTCCTTTCAAGAATTGGCTTTAAAGACACAAGGTGCTGACTTGTTAGGATATTGAAGAAATAGTTTTTTTTTTTTTTTCCTGTGTTCAACACATTGACTATAAGTACTGAATGTCGGTTTACTACTTAATGTATCCCAGACATTGGAATGCACTGTTTTTACACAACAGTCAACATTATTCACGTTATGTGTGGGTGGTCAAAATGTTTTAACTCATCATATATACACTCACTGGCTACTTTATTAGGTATTCCTGTTCAACTATATATATATCATAAGCAAATATCTATTCAGTCAATCATGTCCGCAGCAGAA
Organism: Hyperopisus bebe; assembly: GCA_026777045.1. Classification (NCBI taxonomy): domain Eukaryota; kingdom Metazoa; phylum Chordata; class Actinopteri; order Osteoglossiformes; family Mormyridae; genus Hyperopisus; species Hyperopisus bebe. The sequence continues at coordinate 28,550 of JAODJW010000043.1, forward strand.
TGCACACAATCATTCGGGTACAGGCAGGGACCTTCAGTTAATGTTCACTTCAAACACCAGAATGGGGAAGAAAGGTGATTTAGGTGATTTTGAATGTGACATGGTTGTTGGTGACAGGCAGGCTGGTACCTTTCCACTGAACCATTTGTTGGCAGATGTCTTATGTAGCAGCCGGAAATTCTGTCAAAGGGCTGAATTTTATTTGACTTAAATTGCCTTCAAACAATGGAGATTTCTTGATTGTTGAAGTTGTTTTATGAAGCCAAATTATTTTATCATTCAGTTATCAATACCTTTATTCTATATAATTTTTCCTTAAATCTGACTCGCTAATTGCCACCTCTGATAACTATGGCTTTCATGAACTGTATGAGGAGTTGTTTCTTGTACCTACTGAATTGTCCCAAACCTTAAAAAGTAGGACATTTCAGATGTTTCAGTTCCATGATCCATAATTGGTTTAAATGGATGGATTGAGGCAGTTCCGCTTCCAGCTGTATAGCTTTCATTCAATGCTATGCTGAAACAGTAAACCAGATTGCTAGCTTAAGGTCATGATGATATTTACATGTAATGTGTAGTACTGCTTTTTTCAGTTTGTTTTGGTACAACCTTAACGATTATCTTCTCTGCTGCAGAGATCAAGTAAGAGTAAGCAGGGAAGCCTGGCTGTCATCATCAGATGAAATGCTGCAAACTGAGACTGCCACTTAAAATTAGTTTTAAATAACGTCAAATTACACTAGACCCCAGCTCAAAGCATTGAAAATGCACAGAATGTCAGTGCATGTGTGCGTTTCAGGTTCTTGAATCTAATTTATGTATTTTCATTATTTTTTTTTTGTTTTATGCAAATTAGTGTTTTATGTGCGCTGCATCTTTGTGGCCGTTAGTCTTTCTTTGTGAAATGTGTTTTATAACTATGATAAAAAATGATTTATCAACTATGTAAGACCATGGCTAAAGGATAAAATACCTCCACTAATTGTACAATTTGCTAAAATCCCTTGCAGTATAAATGGCATGAAGGTTAACTAAACAGCACGATGGCCAAATAGAAGATCTTTGTTCTCCATTGTGTTACCATGAGTTTTGTCCCACGGTCCAAAAACATGCAGTGAGGTAAAGTGGTCTTACTAAATGGTGCATGCATGTGCGCTGTGATGGCTGGCCACCTGGGGCATCCTGTGCCACCTGGGATTGGCCTCAGGCTCATTGCAATCCCAAGTGCACTGTGACAGCAGGTGGTGTACAGCCTAACCAAACTTATCTATATATTATGCCTCTAATCTGTTAAACTTAATCTGTTAGTATCACACCTTTTCTCCCAAATTATTTTATTATTGTTATTGCAAATCCCTAGTTTTTATAACCAATTCTCAACACATCAACTTAAAAATATTCAGTGTGCAATACATAATTAAAAGCTGGTTTACAGTACAAATATTGCATATGAACCACTCTTGGTCAAAATCAATATCTTATAATATTTGTCCTCAAAAGCCCAGAACTTGTCATTAGCTGACCTTCAGGTCTGTGATGAGGATCACAGAATTGGGCACATTGCACTGTAACAATTACGTTTCCGGTTAAGTAGAGCAAGTAACTCTGGCCTTTTGCCTGAAGGTTGATACAAGTCAATTTGCACTCAGTAGAAATCAGGGTGCATTTTACAGATCACAAAGCTGTATGAAGCTTCCTCAATTAACTACAAGTCCCCAAGCAAAAGCAATGACATTTGACAATGTCATTTTACTTGGTCCAGTGTTATAAAGAGTAGCACTTAAACATACCATATTCTGCCCAACAAAGAGCAAAACCTGTACTGATTTGGCATTGATAAGCTTTTGGTAGTTTTGATGCGTGAAAGTGGAAAAGTGTTCATTAAATTTTTTTCTCTAGTTCAGTTATTGGAATGTTACAGATATTCAATTTATTTTTATGTAGTGCCTTTCACGAGAGTCGTCCCAAGGTGCTTTACACAGATGTTTTGTGATACATAGAGATACAGAATGGAGAAAAAAGAAAAATAAAGAAAGCCAGAAGAAGGTATATCCTCATAGGTATTGCTAATTTTCCTCTTAGATAGGGCTGCATGATCCTGGGTAAAATATCAATCACTTATTTTTTCAATAAGTGAATATTTTTACAATATTTTTTTCACTTAGAATTAGAATTGTGGGTTTTTTCCTCACGATTATTGAGCAATATATTATTTTTATTACAATTGTCTTTATTAAGATGTAACAAACTAAGATCATTACTGAAATAGAACTGTCCATTGTCATTGCAGAAGTGAAAGGGCACTCCAGGAAAAGCCACTTAAACCTCATCTGTTCTTGGGTATAACACCTTCAAACAAATGTTTTTACTTCAAATTTATTGTGCTAATCCAAAAAAAAAAAACATCCATACGTATGAGTGTGACCCCTTTTTGGTATGAGCACAACATTATGGCTTGAAATGGGGTTGCTGTAATTTCTTCCTTCTTCCCTAACATCACCAAAAGACACTTGTTCTTGTTTTAAAAAATTTTCTTTCACTTTGTTGCACAAATTAGATTTCTCTCTTCCTTTGTATAGATAGTCCTGTCAGTTAATCCTGTCAATTGTTGATACAGCTCAGAAAAAGGGTGCGCTTCGTTTGATGCGACAGATCTTACTAATCCAAACACGGCAGAATTGCTGTCATGCAAGAGTGAGATCAACATTTAAAAGTGTTTAATCATGCTGCACTACTGTCATACAAAACCAGATATTTAGCTTTAGATACTTGTAACATTACTGATTTGTATTAGTAATTATGATCATCAATGTTTTTTGGCTATGCAGTAATCAAACAGCATGTCCTTCAGCTAGAAAAAACAAGTTCCACAGCCCTCTCAAAAGTGCAGTAGTTCGGTTTTACTTTTTGTCGACCTTCTGGAGTGTAAAAGGGCCAAATCTGGAGAGTATTTAGTTTGAATGTAGAGTGTAGAGATGTCAGTTTGAATACCACTCCGCATTAACATGTCCAAATGTATTAACATCACCCTATGCCTAAAAATGCGAGTTGTCGGTGACCTGTTTGTTCCTCTGAACAATCTTTTCAGTTGTTTGTCAGCAAAATTGATTTTTATTTGGCATCTGTGATGGGTTGGCACCCCAATCCCGGGTTGTTCCCTGCCTTACACTCATAGCCTCCAGGATAAACTCTGCACTCCCCGTGACCCTGAATAGGACAAGTGGTTACAGAAAATGGACGGGCGGATGGATTTTACTGAGCCTCACTTATCTGCATGGGGAGAAAACCTTTTATGAAAAGCATAAAACTGAGATCACCCACGTTATTCTCATGATACGTCTGTCAAGAAATAAAAACTAATGTAGAATTCAACTGTAGGCACTTTATTAGTTACTCTCCCAATGAGCTCAGTGGTGTATTCCAGGTCTGCTATGCCAGCGCCCCAAGCGCATGCCCAAGCCCTGAGGGAAGGTGACTTATGTTTGAACTATGGGTGTAAAATGTGAGGGTTTATTTCATAAGACGAGATATATATTTTTTTGTGCTTCTGTGCCTTTATAAACCATGCAAGATGTACAGCTGGTGCATCACATGAAAATGTCATTTCACACATTTCCGGAACCATAATTATTTTCTCATCTTTTTGCAAATCTTTCTCCCCTCCAGTGTTATACTGTAGCTCTTATACATTGTACGTGAAACTGGCCATGTTGCAACTGCAAACTATGTTCCAAAAACATCATAAGCAAACACAACATTGTTAGCAAAATCGTTTATTGGAGTGGAAGCAAAGCAGATAAATGTCCTACTTTTTCGCAATCTCTGCCCACAAAAATGGTATAAAACAAATTTGGAAATCTGAGATGTGAGAGCCGCACATCTGGTTCTGTGACAAGGATAAAACACAAGGCAATATGCAGCATATCCAGCATATTACACAGAGGAGAGAAATATATGTGCCCAATTTCTCTGAAACGTTATAGGAAAGAGTCGACCATTTGACACAGATCAAATTCTCATAGTGGCATTGTGTTATGACTAAAGACTTTAGCTTACTAAATAAATAAAAAAATATATTTCCAATTGTAAAACAACCCAGCAAGGAAAATGGGCTGCTTGTTCATAGGAACATATTGTGTAATATTTATGTGAAAATACCTGGAAATCAATCTCATTTGGTAAAGTTATATGGAAGAACAAATGTGCAATGGACATGACAAATGTGGTGCTGGCGATATGGAGTTATATTTAGAATACAAATAAGCTGTATAATTCACCTTAAAATAATGGGCTGTTAGGAAAAATGAGATAATATAAGTCGTCATGCCTGATCGTCATGCCCCCCCCAGCTGCTTATGCAGTAAAAAGCCAGAGCCAGTTTCCGAAGGCATGGACCCCGGAAGGACCCACACCCGCAGGTAATTACATACCTCATCTAGAACTTCACCTATTCCTATGTTTTTAGCTGCATCCCCCCGTGCGTGAATTTGTAATTAGTTTAGCCCTTTTTTCGGGTGGAATTTTGTCTGGCTGCCCTGGATTCAGTTTACATCACTGGACCGTAAGAGTAAATTTAAATGATTAAAGTCCCAGTAAAGGCAGCTATTTAAAGTGGACAGTAAATGCTTTTAAAATATGACTTCAGCCACTTGACAGTTCAGTGAAACTTTCCACATTTGTTTATTACTCAGACCAGCTATAATTAACAATACATGCAATTAATACATTTAGTTAAGGGTCCAAAGGACAAAGGGCAATGGACCCTTATTGTTTTTCTTAGGATATGTTATTTCTCTCCTGGAGCCGACACCTTATCGTATTGGAGGGGTTTGCGTGTTCCAATGATCCCAGGAGCTAAGTTGCCCGGGGCTTTATGCCCCTGGTAGGGTCACCCAAGGCAAACAGGTCCGGGGTGAGGAACCAGACGAAGTGCGGCTCATAAGACCCCTAATGATGCGTAAAATAATGGAACCACGGTTTCCCTTGCCTGGATGCGGGTCAGGGGGCCCCCCCCCCTGGAGCCAGGCCTCGGGGTGGGGCTCGATGGCAAGCGCCTGGTGGCCAGGCCTATACCCATGGGGCCTGGTCGGGCATAGCCCGAACAAGGTACGTGGGTCCCCCCTCCAATGGGCTCACCACCTATGGGAGGGGTCATAGGGGTCGGGTGCGAAGTGAGTTGGGCAGTGGCCGAAGGCGGGGACCTTGGTGTACCGATCCTCAGTTGCAGAAGCTAGCTCTTGGGACATGGAATGTCACCTCTCTGATGGGGAAGGAGCCTGAGCTGGTGCGTGAGGTTCTGAAGTTCCGGCTAGACATAGTCGGGCTCACCTCGACGTATGGCCTGGGCTCTGGAACCAGTCTCCTCGAAGGGGGTTGGACCCTCTTCCACTCTGGAGTTGCTTACGGGGAGAGACGCCGAGCAGGGGTGGGCATACTTATTGCCCCCTGGCTGGGCGCCTGTACATTGGGGTTTACCTCAGTGGACAAGAGGGTAGCCTCCCGCACCTTCGAGTGGGGGGGACGGGTCCTGACTGTTGTTTGCGCTTACGCGCCAAGCGGCAATTCAGAATACCCACCCTTTTTAGAGTCCCTGGAAGGGGTGTTGGAGTGCACTCCTTCTGGGGACTCTCTTGTTCTGCTGGGGGACTTCAATGCTCACGTGGGCAATGACAGTGAGACCTGGAGT
>JAODJW010000043.1:57899-69834 GCA_026777045.1 Hyperopisus bebe
CTCCTGAAGCTGCTACCCCCGCGACCCGAACCCCGGACAAGCGGAAGGTGATGGATGGATGGATGGATGGATGGATGGATGGATATATCACATTGTAACATATACATGTGCACACACATACACACACACACACACACACACACAGAGCTTCGCAATTATATCTTTGTGGGGACTCTCCATCAATGTTTATGGGGAAAACTCTAATCCCAGCATGAAACCTTAACCATAAGTAACCAAACAAAATATGAGACTTTTGGCATATTTAGTTTTTTGATTGCATCCACAGATCTTTGTGGGGACCTGAATAGGGGTCCCCACAACATCAAAATAACAGGTTTTTATTACATTGTAGGGGACATTTGATCCCCATAATGCAATATAAACCTAATACACACACACACCCCAATTAGCCTATATGCATGTCTTTGGACATCGGCAGAAAAGTCTCTCAACACAAACGGCATACAAGCTCAGTGGTGGCTTCACAAGATTTTGCCCAAGAGTAGCTGGTTGGCTTGGCTTCTATCAGGACTTTGGTAGAAGCAATATTGGCTTGTAGCTTTATTCTTTTATAGTACATACAACTTTATTGCAGTTGTGCATAGCAAAGCTTACACACTGTCACTAACGGCACACGCAAGAGAACATTACTAACATATGGTGCAAAGTATCTGATTGTGTGATATCCTCTTAGCACTGCAGCTCTGAGCATAGTCCCTGCCTTAGCACTAAACATACTTTGAAAATGGAAATTACTGAATTGCCTCCGACAACAACTTCCACTTCATATCAGGTAACACATTTCGTAGTGTTGGATTTTGCTTTATATGGTATAGGAAGAGGCAACGTGAGAAAACATAAAGATCAAGATGAGATTCATGATACATCAGTTAACGTATCAGTATTGGCCGTAATTGTTAAAACAATCAAGATCAGCATCTGTCCAATATCACAATATCAGCTGATGTTGTAAGCCAATATTTAAACTTTATCAACATTAAAAGTTAACTGCACCACTACTAAAATAATGGCAGTGATTGCTTTGGACAGGCATGCCATTTTACTTAGTGGGTGGAATAGGGATTCTGTCAGCTCATTAACCAATCTGAAGCAATATTGGATGCCATCCATGCTGCCCCCCCCCAGGTCCTCAGCCATAACATTTCCCAAGTGGAGGGGGGGGTGTGATGGATCACATAGTCCAAAAATATGGAACAAATTGCATCCATATAGGTTAAAAAACAGAAGACAGCTTTATATTTTACGAACCTGTAAAATACGGGATAGGTGTCAACCCTACTTAAAGAGGTCTTAGCCGACCAGACAGTTTTCTTTGGCTTTTCAGACGGTGTTTTACTTGATTACTAAATCTAACCCGCAGACCGATTTTTCATTTTCCACAGAATAAAAAACATCATTCAACTGACAAGTTGCACCAAACCCCCCCCCCCTCCCCCCCGCCGCTCGGCAAGTGGGTCAGCGTGGTTGCCTGGTAACCAGTATCGGCAATATTAGACAAAAATATACTGGTTATTGTTATTGGCCAAAATTTCCACATTGTGCACCACTAGTAGTTCATAGGGCATTTTAGTGGAGAATTATGTAAAGATGAGTGGAAGAAGTACCTTGCATAAGTTTAAGCTTCCAGCTATTCTCTGTGCTTTGGCAAATCACCATGAATTTCTTATGGTTGGTGAGCCCAACAGATCATCTCACTATCTTTCACACAGAATTTTCTTCTGTCCTGGAGGCTGATCAGTGTGTTGACGTAACCAGCACAGGTGGAGTCCCTTCTGCCCAGGGTACAGCTGTCCTCACATCCTGCAGAAACACAGAGCAGACCATACCTATGTGCAGCATTGTCACCACGAAGCACCACTAACCCTAATCCTGCGTTTCTCAGCAGCTGTATGCACACACATTGTAGGGCCTTTCACACCCAGCAATAATCACACTGCCAGCCAGATCCAGTTTGGATTCCTTGCTGGATTTTTGCTGAGTGCTGAGTCTCCATTATGTAACACAGCATAACATAAATCTAGATGGCAGTCAAATTCCGAAGGCCACCTTTCTTTAAGAATGGAGCTTCTGTAAATTCATATTCATTTGGCAATCTTTTGTGTTTGAATGGTAATCCTGTGTGTTCTGGTACTATCAATTGCCTGTGTCCCTATATGTGTGAAGAAATAATAATGCATAAGACAGCAGGTTTTTGCCAGAACATAAATAAGGTGCAGGAGAAAAGCAGGAGAACATTCTTAGAAATTATCTCAATGCAAGTGAGAACCCAGTGTCCCCAGCAGAACGTGTCATGAGGAACTGCTGAAATAGAAAATAAATTAAACTGAAGCAACGGAAGCAAAACTTTACAGCTGCCATGCAAGCTTGACTCGTTTACCAATTTCTCAGATAGGTAACAAAGACATATGGCAAACATACTGTTCATGATGCAGGTTCCTTCTTGAGCTTTAGGTGGTTTTTTTCTGCTGAAAGACAGAGAACCCGTTTGTTCTGATGATGACCAGATTGACCATTTACATAACAATAATGAGTTCAGGACTCATAATTAATTTATAAGCAAGGTATTACTTTCTATCTGCAAATTAGCACACTACGATATCCTCTCTAAAAGAGCAGCAATGCCAGTGCTTTGCTATGGATTCCCCTGGACTTTGGCTGACACTCATACGCTGAAGCACTCCTCAGTCTCACAAAAGTCATTAATTGAGCAATGCATTATGGCTTTTTTTAAAGTATTAAACATTGTGCCTAACTAATGAAGGGATACCCAGGCGCTCCCATGCCAGCCAAGAGATATAATCTCCCCAGAGTGCCCTTGGTCTGCCCCAGGGTCTCCTCCTGATTGGATCATGTCCATTGCTGAAGGTGATAACTGGTTTTTCTGTCTGTTTATCCTGCCTGAGCATACACTGAAATTATAGTTAAAATTGTGTCTTGTGTAAAGTTGAAGCTGAGGATTCTGGTCAGCACTGCTCATGGCACCATTTTCCCTGTGGTTGAAATGTAATTAACAACTATCTTCTCTTACCATTTGTTGCAGTGCCAACTAACAAGGGAATATATTAAAGTTATAGATGTAGAAAGTCAATGCCATATGACACAATATGTTAGCTGTAGCTACTCAAGAAGATATACAAAGCATTTAGATTGTATATATATAGTTGACATATTGTTTATTTACATTTGAATGCTAAAACCATGCTAACAGCCTTTTTCTTAGCTATTGAACCAGGCTACTCTCAATGTGAATCGCAATGGGAATTTCTCATACAGTGTACAATTAGAGCTTAGTCAAAAGCCTAATGGTGCCACTTCATTTGTATTTCAGAAAGGAAGATGAATCTATTTTGGATCTAGCTGATCTTTCATGCTGATATTGCAAAATAATTAGAATTTCTACACAGATATTCCTTCAGTTTATTATTAGACAATGTGCCATGTCCAATGTAGTTACCTAAGAGTCTTTGATAAAGATTTAGCAAAATATAATCATAGGTAGAGGTGGCAAAAGTGATACAGTAAAAGAATGTGCATAAATCATGATGAAAAAAAAACAGTGGCGGATGGCATAGTGGCTGCATGAGGTGGCAGAACTACTGCCTAACAGATTTTGTCCTCTGAATTGCAGAAGGAAGCCCAGTGTGAGACAGACAGAGCGTGCAAATCCCACACATACACAGGGTTGGGGTGGGGGTCAAATCCACAACCTTAGAGGTGGGAGAAACAAAAAGAAAAAACCCCTGGGGGGCCCATGTCCTTTGGCTGGCCAACCTCTTTTAGGCCTGCTAACAAGAAAAGCTGAAATGCAGTGATTTCTCCATATTGCTGTCTGGATATTGGGTATTTACAATACCTCAGATGGACAATGTGACTGATTAGTGCTGCAAAATTGGTTCAGCTCTGTATAAAATGTTTTTTGACTTGAATCAGCTCTTGGTGACCCAGCAGATTCTTCCATGAACGTGGATGCTTGACTCCCGCTTCTGCCTGCAGGCCCTTTCAATATGTTCATCCCGTCTCTACAAATTTGTATGCTTTGCAGCGGGGGAAGAACTTTTAAAAAGGAAAAGATGATTGCTGAGTGCAGTGACTTTAAGCTGCTCAGATGGTTTGATAATGGGTTAGGCCGTGCCCCTGAATATACCAGCTGTGGTTTTGTCACATACTGTGTGAAATGACCTGTCAGTGCTATCATTCTTATTTCATCCTATGCAGTGGTGGAGCTAGACTTTTATTTAAGGGTGAGCAAGGGTTTTTCAGAGGGGTCCATATAAATGTGATAAATGAAGGAAAAAAATATTTTCTCGTACACACTCATAATAAACAATGACTTTGTAAATGTTTGTTGAATAAACACAACAAACATTTACAAAATCATAAACACCTATCATAAAGACCAAGCCTAGTCTAATTAATTAAATTAATGAATCTAGGGAGCTAATTAAACCCTCACATTACAGTATAGTGAAGTTGATTCAAAGCTTTAATATGACATGCATAGCCTGCTTACATGCAGTAGAAAAATAATGACTGGTTCTCCACATATACATTTATCACACAGACTTCAAGCAAGGGCTAGCTTTGCTAAAATAATAAAACAACACTATAATTCAGCATGTGCACTAAAACATACATATGTACAAAGACGCTGTCTAAAAGACGATCTATATCAGCATGAGCAGGGCTCATGGCTAATTTAAACGAGACATGGAGCAGACAGTGCGCAACGCTTTCATGCTGCTATTTTTTATGTACTGCAAGTGTGTGACCACCTCTCATTTGGAAGGTAATACACTGTAATGTGTTATAAATACCTGCTTAACTCCTGCTGTTCTCAATACCGCAGGTGTGTGTTGGATCATGTAGGAACACGTGCCACTGCCAGAGCTTTTAGCCAATGACATGTCAGTAAGCAGCACGCACAGGGTACTGCTGCTTCAGGATGCCTTCAGGGGCACTCGGAAATTGCAGGTTTCTGCTCAAATCTTTGCCCGATCTCCTCATTGGTATATTTTAATGTTTACCATTTCTAGTGGGGTGGCACTGGCGGTGGCAAGGGCTCTGTTGGGGGTGGCAATTGCCACTCCTGCCACCCCTTTGGCTATGCCCCTGGTCCTGTGGGACTCCAGGGGATGTGTGGTCCTCAGCCACAGACTCATGTCAGATGATCGACATTTATCATGTTGTGACTAGTGCTGGTGACTAAGTCATCCCACATTTCCTGACTACTGGTGGCCAAGAAGCGACCGCCTTAGCCATCTCCTTCCTGGAGGCCATTTAGCCTCCTGCTAATGTATCATCATACCTGCCAACACTCCCGTTTCACCCGGCTTTCTTCCATATTTCATGGCCATCTTCTGCTGCCCTCTTGTTTTGTTGTTTGTCCTGGGAAACTCCTGTTATTGTGTTATGTTATGTTATTATGAATAATCATCATACATGAATTTTACATGCTTGTCTGACATTACTCAAGTTTCCAGATCATCCATAAAGAAGAATCCAGACATAAAATTCAAACACTACATACAGTTTCAGCCTATCTGTCACTGCAGCCTGGCAACCCCCAACCCGATTCAGGGGGTGTGCGCTGCTGCCCTCTGCACAGGCCAGTTGAATGCTGAATGCATTAGCTAACTTTATAAATATGAATTGATATGCGTTTTGTAACATAGTGTTCAACTGCAGTGTTTCCATGATAAATTGATGTTTTGTCATAACATAGACAGAAATAAAAATATAAATAAATCTGGTTATTTACTGTACTTATATTTACTTACTTAATTACTTAACCTTACTTAACTATTTACTTACTTACATCCTCCCCCACTGCCGAACAAACTGCCATATTTTGAAACCTAAACGCTGACAGTCATGATCAACCTGGCAGCCACTTAATGTTTAATGTTACTAAGCCATGCAGCATGATAACAGTTTTTATTGAAACTATTTAATTTCTATATTGGCAAATTTCTCACAGGTGAGATTGTCTAATGTGTATTTTAGTATTCTAAAGCGCTGTACTCCTAAAATACAATGGAGCCTGTCTAGGCACAGCCAGTTCCCTTACATAATTAAGTTTAAATATCTTACAGTGAAAAAAGGATCCCAGTATTGTCTATTGAGCAGTACTGGATAGTGGCACTGTGTGATCTGGTCATTGCAAAGATGGTCTGGGTGGATTGTGATTGGTCAGCCTCAGGCTGTACAGGCTTCTGCTCAATGGCTACCATGAAGTTAAAGAAGGGAGTCACATAGATCAAAAATCTATCCAAAAAGACATAAATGTAGGCAGCTAAGTAAACTGATAACACTGTTCTGTGGTCGCCTTCTATTATAAAATTTCTATTTATATTTGGGGTTGTACTAAAAACACAAACACACTTTTGCTTTCAAAAAAAATCTTTGTATATGCTATGAAAACAGATTTGAGTGATACACATGTAATTAAAAATAGCATCTTGGTTTAATTTGCTTAATTTAATATATGCAAAAATTGCAATTAAACAAGGAGGTCAAAATTTCTCAATGCAGGCATGTTTGGAAAGTCGGGAGTCATGCGGACCACAGTTCATCATCAGTTATAAACAGAAGTTCCAGAGTGGCAGCTTGCAACAAAAATTATTCTCATTTTCATAGAGCTTTCAAATAAGACCTGATGAGAGACGCTTGTGCTCTAATCGGTGCCAAGTGGTTTCAATCTGTGGTGTGTAAAGAAGCCAGTGGAGCTTTCTGGGAGCCCAGAGGGAGAGGAGGAATAGAAATCTACCACTTTTTAATGTATTTTAAAGAATTTATATGAAGAATGTTATCTTTGTACAGCAAATATGTAATTATGTGATATTGTGTTTGGAGGGTTTTTCCACATGCTGATGGATTTTCTTGTTTTCTGTCCAATTTCCACTGAATATGTAGTTTTAACATTCATAATCAGTGAGTGATTCTGTGATCACAAAAAGAATAGCTAGGGAATCACAAAGCTTTAATAATTTCATTTTGAACTCATGAAGGTAGGGGCACATCACTTCAATATTGATATGAACATAGAAACACCTATTAAGTCTGTCTGTCTGTCTCCCTGTCTGTCTGCCTGCCAGCCTGCCTTTCAGTCTGTCTGCCTTCCTGCCTGCATCTGTGTGTCTGTCTGCCTGTCTGTCTGCAGCTCTGTGTGTCTGTCTGCCTTCCTGTCTGCATCTCTGTGTGTGTGTTTGCCTGCCTCCCTGTCTGTCTGCATTTCTGTCTGCCTGTTTGCCTCCCTGTCTGTCTGCCTGCCTGCCTGACTGTCTGCCTTCCTGTCTGCATTTCTGTGTGTCTGTCTGCCTGCCTGCCTCCCTGTCTGTCTGCCTGCATTTTTCTCTGTCTCCGTGCCTGTCTGTCTGTCTGCATCTCTGTGTGTCTGCCTGCCTGTCTGCCTGGCTTCCTGTATTCACATGTACCTGCCAGTCAGATTTATGGTTTATATCTTTGAATATGATGCAAGATGGGCTGACTACAAAACAAGACTATGTAAGGATGTAATGGAAACCTGCAACCAGATTTGTGCTACTGTGTTGTTTTCAAGAAATTGTCACAAACTGACTTCACTTTATTGGCATGATCTGCACATACCATTGTCTCATTCCAGACTGCCCCATCTACTGTTTAAATCTGATACATCAAAATAATATAATATGATAGAACAATTATTTGTAAATATATTAATTTATTGTTCCCCCCTGATTTGAGTTACTTTGAAGCTGTCCTTAGTTCAGTAGCAGGATATATATAATTGATTCACTCATGTTCCATAGCCATGTGTCCTTTGCAGAATGATAGGGGCGTGGAGCATATCTCTCTATAATGTGTAAAACTGAGTTACGTTACGTTTCCAGAAACACATTATGTAGTGGTACCTCCTGGTTTTAATGATTAGATTAGAACGATTAAAATCAAAGATCAGAGCTGAAAGATTTTTAAATACCACTAGTATTCTTCTCTATGTTTAACCACAAATATATGACATAGATTGGCCTTCAAATTTTACTGTTGTATCTAATGGCACATATGACAGGGGACGCTGTATACATTTCTGGACAATTTCTTGAGCCACGGCCAGAAAAATTGTTGCTTTCTTTAAAACAGAAAAAAAGTGATAAAACAGGGGAACTGCTCTCCACCTTATATAACTATGACAGACAAGCTGCGTGCTAATTGTAATTCTTATTCTAAGGACAAGTTTCAGCATGAAGCATTGAAAAGGGAAACAATAGACATTACTGCAGAGGGTCCCTGTTGTATTTTCATTCTCCATAATATGACTCTCAGTGAACATGAGTGTTTGTGTGTCTCAGAGATATGCAGTGAGATGTGGCGGGAAAGGCACCAAAATGTATGAGCAATCCTGTACTGTTCCACAGTGATCCCAACTGCATAGTTAAATTAACCTTTTTATTCTCGATATGGATGTGTCTGCTGACAGGAAACATGCAGTACCTGGTGGGCCAGCAACTTTTTCCAGTAGCTACCTAATGTTCAGGTAGATACAGGTATTAAGAAATTTACAATCTGTCACATAAATCTATTTTAGATAGAAAATCCACTCACGTCCTTGTCCATTGCAGTGTTAATGGGGGTCCAGAGCCTATCCCAAAAGCTATGGGTGCAAGACAGGGAACAACCCAGGATGGGGCGCCAACCGACTCACACACCATTCACACCTATGGAGAATTGGGCAACTCCAAATCAAGCATGTGTTTGGATTGTGTGGGGAAACCAGAAAAAAACCACAATGACTCAGGGAGAACGTGCAAATTCCAAACATGTACAGCTGGTCCCAGAGGTAGGAGGATATAGTGCAGGGATGTCAAACTGCAGTCCTGGGGGGCCGGAGCCCTGCACATTTTTATGTTTCCTCTAATTTTTTTTTTCCATTATATTTTTATTGATATTTAACAACAACAAAAAAAGCAGAGCCAGGTCAATATACAATCTGCACCCACAGCAAACATTTAAAAACAAACAATAATCTGTTAATATAAGAGTGAACATGGAAACACCCAAGGGCAAAACAGTTCAGTAAAAGAAAACACATAAAAAAAAGAAAGAGTCATGATTGCTCAAGTAGATCCCACAAAGGGGCCCATATCCGCCAGAATAGTTCAGATTTGTTCTCTAAATCGTATGTAAGTTTTTCCAATGGGAGAAGATTACCCACTTGTGCCAAACACATCTTTAAAGTTGGTACGCGAGATGATGACCATAAGATAAGTATACATTTCTTAGCCAGATAAGTAATGAAATTTAGTAAACAATTTAAATCAGAAGGAAGATCTAGTGATATTTTACAATTTAACAGGTATATAGTTGGAGACATAGTGAATTTTCTAGCCAGTATTTTCTCAACCAGATCATGCACTTCATACCAAGTTTTAATTTTCTTACACTCCCAGAATAGATGCATCAATGATCCCGTTTTTGAATTACATCTAAAACACAGCTGAGATACATTTGGATACATTTTGTGGAGGCGTACAGGGGTGAGATATGTTCTATATATGAATTTCAGGTTTTGCTCATGCACAGAAAATGAGGTTGATTTGTGAAAAACCTCCTCACATATAGAGAGCCATTCATCATCAGTGAATGATCGGCCCATATCCTTTTCCCAAACCTTTCTTAAAGGATTCAAAGGTGAAGAGGTTTCTGATAAAAGGGAGCCATACAGATAGAAAATCTGACCCTTCAATGCCCCTGGTAGTAGGAGATGATTTTCAATATCAGACAATTCAAAGCGGATTTTGCCCTGTCTCATTTTGGATTGAATAAAATGACGTAGCTGGAGAAATTTGAAAAAATCTGTTCTAGGAAGTTTATACTGTAATCCATTCCAAGTGTCTTGAAAGATTTAACAACATTATCTGTAAATAAATTGGCTAAATTAAAAACACCTTTCTCCACCCAGGATCGAAGGTCAATATTAGCTAAAGAAGCGGGAAAGTCAGGGTTCAAAATAATTGGGGATTGCACGGTTAAATTTGCGGGGAGGTGGAGATATTTTTTGACATCTTCCCAAGCCAAAAGGGTATTTAATAACAAAAAGTTTTCAACTACTGGCGGAATCTCCTTAAAATTATTAATAAATGGAAGAGATGTTAATATTCTCGGGGCACATGCAAAGGATTCCATAGTGACCCACAGAGAGCCTGTGTCATTTGAAAACCATCTGAGCATTTGTTTGATCTGAGCAGCCAAGTAGTAAAGCTGTATGTTGGGCAAAGATCCACCTCCACACTCCCTTGGCTTGTGAAGAGAAGTGAATTTAATCCTGGGTTTTTTATTATTCCATATAAAAGTACTGATGGCTGTATTCAGACCCTTAATAAAGTTAGAATTAAAATAACAGGGTATGCCCTGAAATAAATAAAGTAAACGTGGAAGCACATTCATTTTAATTGTGCTAATTATTTCTAAAAAAGAAATTGGCAAAGAAGTCCACCTACTATATCCATATCCTGCTTAAGTTTTGTCATTAAGGGTGAATAATTCTTGGAGAACAAATCCTTTAAGTCAGGGGTTATGTGTATGCCCAAATAAAGAAACCCAGAGTCAGTGATGTGAAAGGCACACTGTAATTTAGCATTCTGTGTGGCATTTAAAAACATAGCTTGGGATTTCCCCAAATTTATTTTGTATCCACTATACTGGCTATACTAATTAATTATCTCCAACACCCAAGGAATTGATGATTGTGGCTGCCTCAGGTAAAGAAGGACGTCATCTGCATATAATGGTATGCGGTGTTCCGTCCCACCTGCCTCCACGCCCCGGACGCCCCCATGTGTGCGAATGCCTTCTGCCAAGGGTTCGATGAACAAGGCAAACAGGAGCGGAGACAGGGGGCATCCCTGACGGCAGCCTCTATGAATTGAAAATTTACCTGATAATAAACTATTAGTGTTAACCACAGCTGTTGAATCAGAGTAAAGAAGTTTGACTAGTCTGATGAAGTTAGAGCCCAAAGTGAATCTGTCCAATACTTGAAACAAAAATCTCCACTCGACCCTATCAAACGCTTTTTCTGCATCCAGAGATATTATAGTGGCTTAGTCACCATCTGTATTCAACTGATGTATTATATTCAGGAGACGACGTACATTGTCTGAGCCATAGCGAAATTTAATGAATCCAGTCTGATCAGGTTTAATGATCTTTTAACACACCAGATTCAACTCCTTGCATCTCCTTGTGTTAATTACCACACAGCTCTTGAGCTGAATCATTTGTGATGGAACTGGGAAAGAACTAAGCTACACTGGGCTCTGGCCCAGGAGGACTGCAGTTTCACACCCCTGCCATAGTGCCACTATCATATAAAATCTCAATAACTGCAATTACTACAAATTTTAAGAAGTCTAGTCAAAATTTTATTTGCATAACCCTGCTTATATTCTGCAGTCTGCGATTCAAAATGTTTGATATTAAATATGCAATAAGACCCTCTACATATGCAGTACAGCTAATGCAGCCAAAGTCTGGTATTTAAATTACTACTAACTAAATAATGAGTGTGGTGTGGGTCTCGTTTAAAATCAGATTTTTAGGCGTATATAATCAATGCTCAGGTTCATAGTGTACAATAGCATATAAATCACTGCCATTTCCAGAGTCACAGCAAACTGTGAGCTCAGATACTTTTTGCTGGTCTGCTTGAAAAATGTGTAAATTTTCAGTGAAACAGCCTGGAATGATTCTTGAAGAAAAGTTATTCTTGTGTTTTACATATAAATATTACATGAATTTTACACACACACACACACACACACACACACACACACACATATATATATATACTGTGTATATACTGTATATACACTCACCTAAAGGATTATTAGGAACACCTGTTCAATTTCTCATTAATGCAATTATCTAATCAACCAAT
>JAODJW010000043.1:97508-108167 GCA_026777045.1 Hyperopisus bebe
CAGTCCTCGGGGACCACCAGACGGTCCACGCTTTTGCTCACTCCCAATTGCCAGGGAATTGGGAGAGATCAAAAACGTGGACCGTCTGGTGGTCCCTGACGACTGGGTTGAGAAACCCTGATCTACTGTATAACACACTGACTTCACTTCACTAAGCATAGATTTCTCCTTTCTGTGAAGAAGTCATTTTTAGCATAGTGGTAAGAATCACGTAACTAAGAAGAGTGTGTATATACATGGTGAGTTTATTACTGTATATGTGTCTGCAACACATTCTACTGACAATTATAATGACCATTTATTGCCTTCAAAACTCTGCAAACTGTATCTGTATTACTTGCATTTGACCACATCACTATCAGCTGTAATTATCAACATTGCAGAGTCGTAATGATGGTTATACATAAACTAAAATGAATCCGAAGTGAAACATCTCATCTTCCCCAGTGATCGACGGACCCACGCTGCTCACGGTGCGAGACACATCTGATACAGTGGCATTTGTCGAGTGGCTTCCGCCTAAGGCCAAGGTGGACCAGCTGCTCCTGCGCTATGGGTTGCTGGGCAGGGATGGACCTAAGACCACCTTCCGACTGCAGCCGACTCAGAGCCAGTACTCACTCCAGGTTCTGCGGCCTGGGTCACGGTATGAAGTGTCAGTGAGTGGGATCCGGAATGGCAATGAGAGCACAGCTGTCTGCACCTGGTTTACAACTGGTGAGGAAACTGAACTGTGTGGAAGCATGTCAGCAAAATACACTAAGGTGTCAGAAAGACGCCCTCGTTACTAAAGTTGTTTTTGGCGGCCTTGCGCAATTCATTTCAAGCAAAAATGGAGCACTCATAGTAATAAAATAATGGCTTGAATTACACCATGATAATTATCAGTATCGTTTGATATGATCATGATAAAAATATTTTGCTATATCGCACAGCCCTAATGGATGCTACGGTTCTTATATAATTTGTCATCTATATCAACTTTGGAAATGCAATAAAATGCTCATTTGGAAAACGTTTAACTATCCTTTGTGATTGAGTAAAATGGTGATAACTGAATACTTTTATAAGGCACTGTATACTTGATTGCAATGGGTTTTAATACTCTCCGGCTATATTAATACACTAATCAATATATTAACCAATCAACACAGACATGCATTAGATTGATATTGGATTGAAATTATATTATGGACATCCTACAGCGACATAAACAAAGGTAAATAGTCCTAAAACGTTTAAATACAGTCTTGATGTGCCCACCATGTGACCGTTGTGACCATGAATGAAGCACCGTCATGCGCTGCATACTTGAGGGTGCTCCTATACGATTATAAAAAAAATCATAATTCGTAATAATACTGTAATTGATAATAAACAGCCATGTTACTGGTTTATGTGTTTACTATACTGTAGTTTTTATTTTTATTTTTTAGAGCGTACTCTTTCCACTTACTAAAAAGAAAAAAAGTTTACTTTAAAACAAACTGCTGGGTTAAAGCGTAAACCAAGCGCCGTAAAATGCTTCTTCAGAATATCAGCGTGATTTGCGTAAACGAAGGACTAATGAACGGCATTATTGACGGGCTCGTGGGGTGACGTAGGGTAGGCCGGGTAGGATGTGGACATCCAACCCCGCCTTCCCGCAGGCTGCAGCCTGAGGCTTCTCCGTGAATGGGGGAGACAGGAAACAGAAATACTGCATAATAATAATAATAACGCTATTAACGCTATTTCGTCAACGAAAATGAAGAGACATTTTAGTATAGTTTTTATTTTGTAAACCAAATTTAGTCTCGTTTTTATTCGTCAACAATATTACATGATATATTTCATGATACAGGTAGTTATCGTCACATGACCAGCATTTACGTTGCGTCTCGTCTCTGTCACGTCAAAAAGGTTCGTTGACGAAAATATTTCGTCAAAAATTTCGTTGACGAAAACAACACTACTTGTTACACACTAAGGTGTCAGAAAGACACCCCCATTGCACACTAAGGTGTCAGAAAGACACCCCCGTTGCACACTAAGGTGTCAGAAAGACATCACCGTTACACACTAAGGTATCAAGAAGACAGGCCCATCACACACTAAGGTATCTGAAAGACACCCCCGTTACACACTAAGGCAGGGGTCACCAACCTTTTTGAAACTGAGAGCTACTTCATAGGTGCTGAGCTATACGAAGGGCTGCCAGTTTGAAACACCCTCCTATACTTTTCTAAACTTAATGTATAATAAACATGCTTTTTTTTTAGATATTGTCATTTTCAAATCTACATCAATGCAAATGTGATTAAAGAAGAATAGCAACAGGATAAAATTAAATTTTAGACGCTGCTCACTGGTGAGTTGTGCTATTTTTAGATCAGGTCTGTGGGCGACTCATGTGGTCCTTGGGGGCATCCTGGTGCCCACGAGCACCATGTTGGTGACCCCTGCAGTAAGGTATCAAGAAGACAGCCCCATCACACACTAAGGTATCAAGAAGACAGGCCCATCATACACTAAGGTGTCAGAAATACATCCCTGTCAAACACTATGGTGTCAGAAGACACCCCCACAATACCCAGTTGTCATGGACTTTATTCATTTATCACAATCTACATTAGTGCACAGTGTCAAATAATGCTTTGAATACTTTGAAAATGTGAACTGAAATAAAACTTTTTTCACTGCATATTTAAGATACGTACTGGAATTAGATTTACCTTCAGCAACTTGTTTGATGTTGTTGTACTGTTTTCCACAGAGATTGATGCCCCTAAAAACCCCAGGGTGTTGTCCATGACGTCCACGGCGCTGGAGCTGGAGTGGGACAACAGTGAGGCAGATGTGGAGGCTTACCAAGTCGTCTACAGCACTTTGGCGGGGGATCAGTATGACACTGTCATAGTCACCCCCGGTGACGGTCCAACCAGCAAGGCAACACTCACTGGTAATCATCTTCTCTGCAACATTGGCTGTAAAGATATCCATCCATGCAATGTGGCACAAACTTAACCACATTAGGCGCCCATACATCCTTTTTGTCCTGGACTTTTCCACTGTTTTAGAACCTAAAAAAGCTTGAAATGTCTGAGATTTCCCTTTATTTAATGTTGACATCTGCTTTCTATAGTCAGAATAGTTCTTGCGTGCATATTTGTATTGCTCTGATGTCTCTCTGTGTCCTACCCCTTGTGTCCTGTTTCTTGCAAAGCAAAATATGGTGACCTGAGATTTCATACATTGTCAATTCTAATTTTAACATAGAGAAATAAACAAAAATCAAAATAAATGGATAAATAAATAATGTTTTGTCCAATATTTATTTTTTCATTAATTATTACACTTCTACCAAGATAATTCATACTAAAAATTTGTGAAAGGAGTCGTATGACATTCATCCAGTACACAACTCACATTTGAGTTACAGTATATGACTCATTTCCTCCATCTAGTGGAGAGATGTCATGGCCCAGGTGCTACAGTTGTGGTGACATTAGTCATCAGGAGGTTTTGAAACATGCATTTGAATATTTGCATATGGTGTTGGACTTTTGGGAAATTTAATGATGAGTAATCATAGTCATTGTTTAGATATATGTAAATGACACATAGACCAAAAGCCTAGACGAGTGTGACATTATAGGGAACAGATAATGGATGATTTGCGTCTGTTTGACATCAGTCATTCCCCTAAGATCTACTAGTCCCACAAACCAACAATGGATCATTCTTAAAATGATGTCACCGTACCCATTGGTTTTAAGATAGTTATTTTAACTATGTTGAAAACGTGTCTTTCGTCTCAGACTTGGTGCCAGGCACAGAATACGGCATTGGGATCTCAGCCATTCTTGAGGGAAATCAGAGTTCCCCAGCAACAGTTAATGCCAGAACAGGTGAGAATATTGTCCCTTCTTCTGGTTTCTACACTAATGTCAGGAGTTGACAAAAACAGTTTGATGTTTTGATCATTTTAATGAGAGAAACATAAGAAAAGGATATAAAATGACCAGTTAGCATTTGATTAATATACATTAAAATAGATAACTTCTAAACCTCTAAGTGTTTCATGTATGAGTGCAGAAAAGCTTGTAGTATAGCCCTTATAGAGTATGGACTGTCTCCGACTTATGTCCTATACGGTTTATGATGGCATGCACATTTGAATTTTTTTTTTTTTTGTATTTGAAAATAAATTTAGGAGTGGGCCATATGCTCTAACAGTCAGTGTGATTATCCTGTTCTGACATGTGGCCCGTCTGTTGGAATGGAACCCAGTCCTAAGTCTGGCATAGCCTGTATCTGTAAACTTAGATTCATTAAATCTGTGGCCTTGGTTGTGTTCTGCAGGCCTGGATGCTCCCCCAAATCTAACGGTGACAGCCTCAACAGACAACACCATATCTCTGCTCTGGGCTCCAGTTCGGGGCCCCCTTGACCACTACAGGGTGTCCTACACCTCTTCTACAGGGGAGACCAAAGAGATGACTGTGTCCAATGGCCTCAACACGGCAGTGCTGACTGATCTGGAGCCTGGCACAGAATACACCATTACTGTGAGCACTCAACGTGGCCGGCAGCAGAGCACAGCAGCCAGCATTGACGCCTTCACAGGTGATGGGAGCTGGAGGTGGCAGCCTGCCATGATGCACAGAGGATGTATAGCCTTAGGTGGTCTTAAAGAGTACTCATCAAAGATGATGCACAGAGGATGTACAGCCTTAGGTGGTCTTAAAGAGTACTCATCAAAGTGTCCGGCATATAATTATGGCACTAACTTTAGGTGTAGAAAATCATTATTATTATTATTATTATTATTATTATTATTATTATTATTGTTAATTTTTATTATTATTATCATTGTTATTTTTTTATTCTTATTATTATTATTAATATTGTTGTTATTATTCTTATTGTAACACTTTACTTAAAGCTCCCATGTATAATGCACTATCGATACCTTCATAAGAATTAAGGATACTTTGTACTTCATAATGAAATAATGCACAATAAGCACAGCTATAATGTGTTATACCTTTTTCTAAATATTTATAGCCATGGTCATAATGCTTTCTGAATGTGGCTTGTGTTAATTCTGGGATCCTTTCTGATTGTGTGGTCTGTGTTGATTAATTACACATTCACCCTCATCATTACCTACTTAAACGGCTTGGTTCCTTCATCTTGTGTTAATTCAAACCCTCATTAGGTCAGTATTTCTTCGTTCTGGCTGAACTTCTCACCAGCTTCCATTAGCAAGTTCTCTTCATCCATCCATCTTAGGAGAAGGCTCAATTTTCATATATAATCTAATATAATATAATATAATATAATTTTCTGTTATTTCAAAAACCTTTTCACAATAACGAGCCATTTGTCACTGTGACAACATCTTTTTGCATTCCCACATGTGCACATGTTCATGGACAATTTGACATTATTTCCTTTCAACACCTGGAGCCATGGGTTAGCTACTGTAAGGCCAGCTTCTTCTTGATCTCTTTCCTTCTTCTCTGGCCTCACATCTTCATTATCCCTTAGAATCCATCAGTTTAACTCTTAACTTGTTATATAGTCTCCATATTCACCATGTGAAATTATTTCTTCTGCACCATGAAGGACAGAGTATTTGAACTTGGGTGGCTTTGGTTTCCAGGTTTCCGTCCTGTCACACAGCTCTACTTCCCGGACGTCAGCTCCTCCACTGTGACAGTGGCTTGGAATGCCCCTGCCCCACCGGCCGACATGTTCATCTTGACTTACACCCCGCAGGACAGTGATGACACCCTTGTGGTCACTCTGGAGGGCTTTAAGACCCAGACCATCGTCAGCGGCTTACATCCTTCTACCCTATACAAAATCACTCTAATCACTCAGCAAGGCAACATGACCTCTGAACCAGTCACAGGCCTGGTCATTACAGGTACACATCTCTAAAAAATGAGCAAAAAATAGATTGGGGGGTGGGGGCACAAAGCAGGATTTCTCAGTTTGCTGAGGTAGCTAGAAGTCAGGACTGTACAAAAAGAGCTTAGGTAAGGAGCATTCCTATTGGACAATCATGACTTCTAGCTTAAGTTAATCCAGATATCTGAGAAATCCTGCTTTGTGGAACCCTCCTCTGGCTATGAATAGGTTTGACATCAAACAACAGATATCTGGCTCAATAAAACACCCCCAGTTCACAAGCCTCCACATCAAATGCCTTGGGCACCTGCTTTCTCAGTCAGAATGTTTCAGGCCACCGAACTGGGGAAAGTAGCTGTGTATAATGCAAAGACAGGGAGATTTCAGACCATCCACCATTCTCCTCCTGAACACAGATGAACTGCACTGCAGGATCTTGGCTCTGAAGTTCAGTTAAACTGAAGGCTTTAGATTCAGCTTCGGTGACATGTTCACTCTTTGAGTCTCTCAGCACAGTTGCTTTGCAGATCCTCTGCTCTTCTGTTTTTTTTTACAGAGCTTCTATCTCTATTCCTTTCTTAATGATATTTGCAAGAGTCACACTGTATCGGCGTTTCTTCATAATATGAAAACATGAAGTGTGTGGTTTAGTGGGTTAAGCCTCTGTGCTCTGTGAGCAGAAGTTTTCTGGTTCATGTCCAGCCTGGGTACATCTGTGGATCCTTGAGCAAGGCTCTTAACCCCCAGTTCCCTGCATGCTGCTATGGGTGGCTCACCTACAGAGAGCCAGTTTGGGGCAGCAGAAAGAGAAAGTTCCCATGGGGATCAATAAAGTATCAGGGGCTAAGTCAGGTTTGCCTGGGGGGATCAATAAAGTATCAGGGGCTAAGTTAGGTTTATCTGGGGGGATCAATAAAATATCAGGGGCTAAGTCAGGTTTGGCTGGGGGGATCAGTAAGGTTTCAGGGCCTAAGTCAGGTTTACCTGGGAGGATCAATAAAGTATCATGGGCTAAGTCAGGTTTGCCTGGGAGGGATCAATAAAATATCAGGGGCTAAGTTAGGTTTACCTGGGGCTTGATTTTTTTTTTTTGAAAGAAGAGTGGAATCGAAGGCAAAATATTTGGGGATATGTTTAAAATACTCAGCCCTGAATGATCGGACCTAATGATGTAGACGCTATTGAGTATTGTCAATCGGAGTAAATCTCATTACCATCAGTGAGCCAATAAGCATGTAACACGCTTGTACCAAGATCTAATATGACTTGCCTATATGTCGTTATCATAGGTAATGAGCGATATCACCTTTGTTGGTGAAATAGACTTATAATATAGACTTATTATATAAATAGGCTATAGAGAAAGCAAGATTTAGCTTTCAGTCAAGCCTTCTAGCCTATGTTTCTGACGAAGTTAAAAAAACACAGACATTGGTTTTATTTTTAAACTCCTTATATGGTACCCGGAGGTATGCAGATGCTGGTTATAATGGTAGTACTTGGCTAGAGCTTTGTGAGCCACTGCTTTAGATGGTTCACCGGTCAGTTATTTTCCACAGAGACTAATGGTGCTTTTCCACTGGCATGCAGGAACCGAGCCGTACTAAGAAGAGAGACTAGTTAACCTCAGTATGTTTTGGACTGTGGGGGAAACCCAGAGGAAACCCCACAGGGACACAGGGAGAACATTCAAACTCCACGCACAAGGTAGCCAGGGTAGAGACTGGAACCTTAGTCCCAGAGATAGACAATACCAGTGCTAACCACTGCACCACCATGCCACCCAGGGTCACATCATATACAATGGACTGTTCACTGTACGGCTCAGTTCTTGGTGGCAGTGGAAAAGTGCCACGAGTAACAATGAGCAGCACAGTGAGTGTGTGTTGGGGAGTGGGGGGTGGATGACTCAGTATTATTTATCACTTCTTGTTTTTAACTAGAATATCACATATTACTTTTTAGGTATCGGCAAGCGCTTAGATCTAATAATTCTGCTGATTGGTAATGTTACACTAACATGTAGTAGAGGCATACAGGAAAAACGCTCAGAGACAGGGCTCGCGTGTGCGTGCTGAACCCACGCTCAGAGGTGTAGGTGATAGGTCCAAGAGTGCATACATTGATATTAAATGCATATTTTGCCTGAAAATCTTCTGTTGATTTTGCTATGTATAATGCATGCTTTGTCAGGAAGGGCAGGCCTGCTGTAGTAATAATTATTAAGAGGATAATTTTGGACACTAATTAATTATAAATAATTAAAATATAGCCTAATATATGCAAGTTTCAATCACTCAAAAATATTTTGTAAGTTATGACCAGTTAACCTTCAGTATACTTTTTGTTTGTGCTACTGATATTTTTACGCCGCTAGCACCAGTGCCTCTGTATAAATATAAATAATGTATAAATAAGATATCTGTACCAATATCGATTTTTTAACAATACCCAGCCCGAGATGGAAATGCTAAACCAAGATACAACACTGTGGTTGTGATAAGTGTTTTGGAACTTTATAGCAAATGTTTGGAATATAAAGTATCATGTCAAACAAAGGTATGCAACTTATAATAATTTCCGAGGGCTACATACTATTTGTAAATATTGCAGGGGCATGAATGATTTATGGTTGGGAAGAAACCACCCATGCACATTTGAATATCAGACCAGTGGGCACACCGTTTATAGTCATCTGTGTCTGAATGTAAATGCATTACATCATCATTGACCCATGCAGACTGAGGAATCTATGCTCTCTGGCAGGTATGGACCCCCCCAGGGAAGTGACTGTGTCTTCAGTAACTGAGGACTCAATAACAATATCCTGGACAGAGCCTCTTGCTCCTTTTGGCTATTACAAGATGTCTTACGAGCCGTCCAGAGGTACTGCGATTCCCACGGCTCTTATGTTGTTCATTCACTTCAGAAATTTAGGCACCATTCATGTTGCAAGTTGAACAATCCACAGACTGCATACATCTGAGGAAGTGAAGTAGTTTAGTAGATGTCATATCAACAAATTTTTGGTAATAATATGTATGGTATAATATTTAATAACCTCAAGATTAGAATTATACAACTGCAGACTGAACATTGGTACTTACATTTAGTACATGAATCTGTGTAAATTAATTAAGGAGTAGCAAATAACAGCCATGCATGTGGCAATAGTACTACCTCTGCCATAGAAGTCATAAAGTGACCTTTTACAAAAAAGTGTTTTTGTATATTTGCTATTTAATGAAGGCAAACATGTCACTGTGGTTCACAGGAAGGGTGGACAATGTGCAGATTGATAGCAGTGTGACCAACTACACCCTGGACAGCCTGCACCCTGCGACGGAGTACGTGATCAAGATGAGCACAGTGCGCAGCACCCAGGAGAGCGACACCGTCACTATCCGAGTCTTCACAGGTGTCATCTCCCTGTCCAGCTGTCTGTCTGCCTGTGTATCTGTGTGCTGATTGGTCAGTTGCCTATAATCATACATGTGTGACTAATGTTAATGTTTCAACTGTTAGGGTTTAGTAGGGGAAAAGAGGACGCTGTCGCAGAATCAGATGCAAAGTGACTTTCATACAAACGAAGGCTGTTTGTAGTCCAGGTTGTATTATTGGTGAACATAACACTCAAAATAAACCAAAGAAGCGGACTGGATCGTTGTCGTGGGGCAGGCTGGGATCGGGTGATGTGCACAGTTGATCTTGGGGCTGGGTAGGTCAGGCGATTCACATCGGGCATCAAAGGGGCTGAACAGAAACTTGGGGTCAAAAAGGCAGAACAACGGTCAGAGAACTCGGAGAGGCAGAAATCGGAAAGTGCTCGAACTCAGAGAAAACTCTAGAAGATCTCGCATCAGGGTGCAAGATCTGATGGCTAAAATAGTCTCAGAGGGTTTGGAACTGTATAGTATAGTCTGATACCGTGCGATAAACCTGGCGAAGCTGCATAATTTCTCGTGCTGCCTCTCTTCTGTGCTTTGAACGGTTGAGACGCACTTCATCTCCTCTTGAAACCGGGCATGAAAATTACAGAACGAAGCACCGGAGTCCCAGGCGGCAGTTACCCACTCTCTCGCAGAGCCGGTCAGACGCATGATAATGTAAGCCACTTTAGAGCATTCCGAAGGGAACGCGGAGGGCTGCAACTCAAAGGCGAGTGAGCACTGCGACAAGAATGCTCTACATGAACCCGTTTCCCCATTATATTGGCCGGGGGGCTGAATACGAGGCTCGCTAGAAGCGATCAGCGGAGCGGCGGGTCGTATCTCCTGAATGTGCTGCACCTCCGTTGCCAGCACTGTCAATCCCGCATGGAGGGAATCCAAGGATTCTCCCACAGCACCGGTGTCCATCTGCTGATGACTCAGGAGGGTGCCTTGTCTAGCCAGAGCATCAACCAGCTGCTGGACGCTCACCTGATTCCATCTTCCTCTGGCAAGATCTTTCTGTTAGGGTTTATTAGGGGAAAAAAGAGGACGCTGTCGCGGAATCAGATGCAAAGTGACTTTAATACAAACGAAGGCTGTCTGCAGTCCAGGTTGTATTATTGGTGAACATAACACTCAAAATAAACCAAAGTAACGGGCTGGGTCGTTGTCGCGGGGCAGGCTGGGGCCAGGCGATGAGTCGATCTTGGGGCTGGGCAGGTCTCGTGGTCAGGGTACAGGCGGGGGTAAGGCGATTCACATCGGGCATCAAAGGGGCTGAACAGAAACTTGGGGTCAAAAAGCCAGAACAATGGTCAGAGAACTC
>JAODJW010000043.1:108267-119813 GCA_026777045.1 Hyperopisus bebe
AGGCGATTCACATCGGGCATCAAAGGGGCTGAACAGAAACTTGGGGTCAAAAAGCCAGAACAATGGTCAGAGAACTCAGAGAGGCAGAAATCGGAAAACGCTCAAACTCAGAGAAAACTCTAGAAGGTCTTGCATCAGGGTGCAAGATCCGATGGCTAAAATAGTCTCCCTAAATTAGGAATAACCTGCAACAGATTGCGGTAGGTGGTTGCACTGAAAACTGGAGAAACCGGACAACCCGGTATAGCTGCGTGAAGTTGACAGCTAGCTAAAATGGAGAAAGTAGGATCAAGGAATCCCCGGAGGCGTGGTCTTCCTGACATCAGTTCGGGATCCCTGGGGTTGATCCGTGACAGTAACATTAACAAATACACACACACATCCCACAGCTCAAAAGAATAAGTATGAACCAAGTAAGAGGCTTTAACATTTCACTAAAGGTGCATCACTGCCAGTTTACATGCTTATTAGCATTCTGGCTAATTTTGGTTAGCATTTTCCTCTCCATCTCTACATCTCTCCCTTGCAGCTATGGATGCACCCCTGGATCTGATCGCCCTGAACATCACCCCTCAGGGGGCCCTCCTCAGATGGACTCCCCCTCTCGCTAATGTAGACGTCTACATTCTAACCCTAACTTACAACCAAGGTATGTGGAGTCATATTTTCTTCGCAGTTGTGAGGGCAATGAGGAGCTCAGTGGGTCAATGATTCACTCATGGGTTATGATCAGGGTTTCTTTCATCATCATATTATGTATAATGCCAGGGATTAGATGCCGACATGCACTTTTATACTAATTGGTTTAAATTCAGGGGAATATGTGAAGGCCCCAGTATATTTCAACTCTAAAATGTGCTAATTTTCGGCTGTGGGATGTTCTTCTTGCTGTGCTCCACCTGTGAAGTTCTTTCTGCAGCGGTAACATAAAGACTCCCAGCTACAGGAGCTCTAGAATACAGTGATTAGTCTTTGTAAATATAACATGACAAACATCAGTACAGTAGAAGGACATGTCATGATGTTTTTGTGACATGAAGAGATATCTAGAGCCAAAACAGGAGGCAAGAAACAGAATTCAGGTAGAGCAGGGCTCCAGAAACAAAGTATAGCCTGAAACTGATTCATTGCTATTTCATTTTTGTAAAGAATAGATCAGAACCTTAAGCATGTATCTAGCTGATACTGTGACAAAAGCCTGTTGCTTGATTTGATCTCTGCGCTAATGTCTCCTGTTTGCTGTAGTGACTGCAGACACCATTGTGGTAGAAGGCACCAAACAGGAGTACTTGTTGAGCAAACTCATCCCCAGCACCACCTACTCTGTCACCATCTATGCCACCAAAGGCCCGTTGACAAGTGGCACCATCATCACCAACTTTGCCACACGTATGTATCGTCCATGAAACAATGAGAGATAGATCAAAGATTGAACTATAAAAACAAATTGAGATTAAAAACAATTAAATCAAAGCTCAATGAACATAAATTCAATGAACAAAAATACAGATGGATATTTTTTCACAAACTACTTTAAAACTGAACTGCTAATTAGTTCAGTTCTTCTTGCAAACCCTTCCTAACCCTTCCTCAGTCAAATCTCTGACCTGTACAGATTCAGAAAAGATATTTTATTATTAGATATTAAGTTGGCTTGAGTTTTCAGAGCACAATTTTTCATAAAGCCCAACCGCAAATCCCAAGTTAGACCAGTCTTTGCCTGGAGCCAAGCCCTAGACTGCAATGTCCCTAAGGAGGAGCTTTGTTCACAGCCATGGATGCGCCCTGGAACCTGACGGCCAGCGAGGTGAATCACCACAGTGCCCTTGTGTCCTGGCAGCCGCCACTCACCCCCATCGACAACTACATGCTAACGTACCGGGCGGGCGATGGCGCACGCAAGGTGAGGGTGGCCGGGCGGGCGATGGCGCACGCAACGGTGAGGGTGGCCGGGCGGGCGATGGCGCACGCAACGGTGAGGGTGGTCGGGTGGGCAGATGGCGCGCGCAAGGTGAGGGCGGCCGAGCGGGCAGAAGGCGAACGCAAGGTGAGGGCGGGCAGACGGTGCCCATGGCTCTGTCCTGCTGAGCACTGGACCTGTAGGGAGTTTGACAAGACAGCTGATCATTCAAAGACAAGCAGCTGTTTGTACTGTTTCTTTAAATGTGTTTTGTTCGATAATGATGGCAATGGAGAAATAATACAAACAAATGTACTTCATGTTTTTTTTCAGGACGACTAGAAAGTTTCAGTTTGTCAGTCTAACAGACGTACATTTACATTTACTATCTGCACATCCTGCCACAGGAGCTGATCCTAGACGCTGAGGACACCTGGATTCGCTTAGAGGGTCTCGCTGAAACAGCAGAGTACATAGTGTGGCTGCAGGCGGCCCGTGGCCTAGAAACCAGCGCCATTGTCTCCAGCTCCTTCACCACAGGTGCTGTAACACCAAGAAAAAAACCTTTTTGAACATGACATTACAATTACATTACAATACATTTGCCGACTCTTTATACTTAAGCAGTGTACAAGTGAGGCAAACTTGATTCTGTAACACAAACAACTACAAAATCTGATCTTATCACGCACTCACTGTTGACTCCGGATCTTCGCCAATAATACAACCTGTCAGCACTCAACTGCTTATCCTGCTAGTCCCGGATGTAGAAGGTTGAATTTCGGACTGTATTCTAAACCACTAAAATTTTGGCAGCATATGTGTAAAGCGAAAATAAAAGGACTGAATATTGAATTATGAAGATGACATTAAAATATACCAAATGTTTCCAACTGAAGTTGTTGTCTTTATTTTTAGGTGAAAGTAAATTAACTGAATTCAGGTGATTGAATTACAGTATAAAAATGAACTTCATAAACTGTATATTTTCAAACAGAATTGTGGAAGCAGAATATTTTTGCATTAATTATTTTACCAATGAAATTACCTCTGAAATGTTTTCAACTGAAATATTCCATGTTTAAATGTACATTGATATTAAATTACAGCCCCCAAATATTCTAGCATTATTAAATGCAATGAATTTTTATTCAAGTGTAATTCAACGTGCTTTTTTTGCATCAATGACTTTTGTCATTAATTTACTTCCATAGGGGGATTACAGAATCAGCATTACAGAACATCGAAACATACGAATCAGCAGAATATCTTCCTTTCTGTGGTAATTTTCAGAGAAGTTAGTGTCTACACTTTACAGTTTGAAATTTTTTCCTGCTTCCTTCCCAGGCAACCGGCTGTTCAGCACCCCACAGAACTGCGCCCAGCACCTGCTGAACGGGGAATCTGTCAGTGGCCTTTACACCATCTACCTGAACCAGGATCCTGCACAGAGCTTGCAGGTTTACTGCGACATGACCACAGATGGAGGGGGCTGGATTGTGAGTATCCATACTGTGAGGGTTGAATGAAGGCGGCGGTGAAGTTGGGAATGAGGGCAGGGCTTAAGGCAGGAATGGGTGCGAGATTGAAGGCGGGATTGGGTGCGGGAGTGAAAGTGGGAATGGGTGCAGTACTGAAGGTGGGAATGACAGGGTGCTGAAGGCGGGAATGGGTGAGGGACTGAAGGCGGGAATGGGTGAGGGACTGAAGGTGGGAGTGGGTGCAGGACTGAAGGCAGGAATGGTTGCGGGACAGAAGGCGGGAATGACGGGGGGCTGAAGGTGGGGATGTAGGTGGGGCTGAAGGTGGGGATGTAGGTGGGGCTGAAGGTGGGGATGTAGGTGGGGCTGAAGGCGGAAATGGGTGTGAGACTGAAGGCAGGAATGGGTGAGGGACTGAAAGTGGGAATGGGTGCGAGACTGAAGGCGGGAATGAGTGCGGGACTGAAGGCGGGAATGAGGACAGGACTGAAGGTGGGAATGGGTGCGAGACTGAAGGCGGGAATGGGTGCGGGACTGAAGGTGGGAATGAGGGCAGGGCTTAAGGCAGGAATGGGTGCGAGACTGAAGGCGGGAATGGGTGCAGGACTGAAGGCAGGAATGGTTGCGGGACTGAAGGCGGGAATGATGGGGGGCTGAAGGTGGGGATGTAGGTGGGGCTGAAGGCGGGGATGGGTGTAAGACTGAAGGCGGGAATGGGTGCAAGACTGAAGGCGGGAATGGGTGAGGGACTGAAAGTGGGAATGGGTGCGAGACTGAAGGCGGGAATGGGTGCGGGACTGAAGGCAGGAATGACGGAGGGCTGAAGGTGGGAATGGGTGCGGGACTAAAGGTGGGAATGGGTGCGGGGCTGAAGGTGGGGATGTAGGCCGGGTTGAAAGCGGGAATGAGGATGGGACTGAAGGTGGGAATGGGCGCGAGACTGAAGGTGGGGATGGGTGAGGGACTGAAGGCGGGAATGAAGGCAGGAATGAGGGCAGGGCTAAAGGCAGGATTGGGTGTGGGATTGAAGGTGGGAATGGATGCGGGACTGAGGGCGGGAATGCCGAAGGTTGCCGGTTTGAACCCTCTGGCCAAAAGGGTAATCATAAAGCATAACATGGTTCATGAAGCATAACATGGTTTGGATGGCTCTGTTTTGCTGATTCTGTAACATCTCCATTGCAAGGTTGTCCAGCGGCGTCAGAATGGCCTGACCGACTTCTCACGGAAGTGGAGTGATTACAGAAGTGGTTTTGGGAACTTGGAAGATGAGTTCTGGCTGGGTAATAAAGCATGTAGTGAAAGGAAAACCCATGCTACAACATGCTATCACAGTTTCATTAGAATTAGATGCTGTCATTACTGTTTTTTCCAGCTGCATATCACTTCTGCTGTCAGCACCTTTGTTCAGGGTCCAGAGAGAAATATACTGAATTGAATGTCACATACACTGAATGCATATGTACCCCTCAGTTTAGTTCGTGTTAACAATTAATCTCCATTCCCCTGTATGTACACTGACAAATGTAGTCATGTTCAATGATTTTTATTTTTACATCTCTAGTGTTATCTTTTAAACCAGGTCTGGAGAACATCCACAAGATCACGTCACAGGGCCACTACGAGCTCAGGATTGACATGAAGGATGGGCAGGAATCAGTGTACGCCAACTACGACAGGTTTGCCATTGGGGACTCCAGAAACCAGTACAAGCTACGCATTGGAGAATATAATGGCACTGCAGGTTGGTCTGCCCTTTGTGTGTCTGTCTTTGAGGAGAGTACAATGGCACTGCAGGTTGGTGTGCCCGTTGTGTGTCTGTCTTTGAGGAGAGTACAGTGGCACTGCAGGTTGGTGTGCCCTTTGTGTGTCTGTCTTTGAGGACAGTACAATGGCACTGCAGATTGGTCTGCCCTTTGTGTTTCTGTCTTAGAGGAGAGTACAATGGTACTGCAGGTCATTGTGCCCTTTGTGTATCTGTCTATGAGGAGAGTACAATGGCACTGCAGGTTGATGTTCCCTTTGTTGACATGGCCTCCTTTTTCACCTCCTTATTGACTGATGGAGACAGGATTTTTTTTGCATTCATGAACATGTTTCCTTATGACATCAGCTAAAGCCAAAGTCAAATTAACTGTAGCTGTCATGCTTCAATCACTATATTTTTATTATTACTTTCGCTTTAAAATTTGTGGACTATTCAGGGCACCCCAGTACAATCGCCGAGGATTCAGTTCTACTTGTCATTGACTCATCTCTCCTGCCTGCAGGGGATTCCCTAAGCTACCACCAGGGCCGTCCCTTCTCCACTAAAGACAGAGACAATGACGTTGCAGTCACCAACTGTGCTCTATCCTACAAAGGGGCATGGTGGTATAAGAACTGCCACCGAGCCAACCTGAATGGCAAATACGGGGAGTCCAGGCACAGCCAGGTAAGGCCACTGCAGTTTATTGTCATTGGGGGCCCTAGTCATTGTCCCATTCCTATTGGTCTATGGGGTGGTGGAGGGGCGGGGCATGCCTTGGCTGCACCGAATGCAGTTGGCAGGTCCCCACACCATTCTCTGCTTTCCTGACCTGCTTAATAATTCTTGACTCCTGACTGATCAGGATGAATAGAGTAAATGCAGATGTGAGGTCTGGATAATCATCAGAGCACTGAGGAAATGCAGATTGTTCATCAGAGATTTTTTAATACAGTGACATCACAGATATTGCTCAGCATCTCTCAGTAGATGTTAAGCAGGCACCGTTAGAGCACACATACATGACATTTTCTACTTTTATATCTGTAAGTGATGAGACAGAACTAAACAGGCAGCAGAGTATGTGTCGCAGCTTCTGCTTAACCAGGAAAAACCCATTTTAAAGTCTTGGACTCTTATCTTGATTATTAGTTTTCTGTTCGCTCATTATCAACCTTACTTTGAACCAGAAAAAGAAAAGAAATATTATGTGGTAACACTTTACTTAAAGCAGTCGTCATAATGCATTATAATATATTTATACTGCTGGATTTGAAGCTACAGAAAGACATCATGGAGATCACAGCAGTAACATGAGCTACCTCAATCTCTGGATGCTTTTATGTGTCTGTTAGCTGTAAATGCAGCATGTGTCTCTATGACAGACACTAAGAAAAAAAAACTTAAATGTTAATAAATAAAAAAATGTAAAAAATATCTGACCTATATATCTTGTGGAAATACCCTAGGCAGGAGATAAAGCTGAAGCGCTCATTACACTAATCTTGACCAAGCTTCTACATCAGTTTGCTTTCATTTCAGATAATGCATGTATTTTTGACATTTGTACATGTATTTGAGCATTTTAATAAACTGTTCAAAATTTGAGAAGGCATTACAAGACCAACAAAGGCGGTACTCTTTTTGTATTCATTTGGGGACATCCCGTGATGTAGCCACTGATATACTGATTTAATGCAAGGGGCTCAATTCCTTGTCTCCAGGGCATCAACTGGTTCCACTGGAAGGGCCATGAGTTCTCCATTCCATTCGTGGAGATGAAGATTCGACCTTTCAACTACCGCAGCATAAGTGGAAAGAGGAAGCGGTCCACTGGACTATAACCCATCCCTCCCTCACTAAGACGTTACTATTTTAGGGGAAGGAGAGATGGAGGCATGTCAGTTATGTAATTAGGGAGAGATGACTGTCCTATGAACATCCTGAAGACAGGGGGTGCAGCAGGTGCTTGTAACACTGCTTTATTCTTCATTTATTTGCTCCATTGCAGTGGTGTGGAAGGACAGCCAGTGAGTGTCTGTACTCAGCTGCTGCTTAGAGCCAGGTCCACTTCACTTCTCCTCTTTTATCAAGAATTTTAACAAAACAGTATGCACCCTAAAATGACTGACATTTCTATTTTTGTAACAAAAATACTCTACCCAGTCCTGCTGTTTTTCCATGTTAATGTTACTGCTTTTATATTAATGTTACTTGCCTGTTAACCATGTGCTGTCCCTGACTGGAATGAGATATAACTTGCAGGGATGGGAAAAGACCTGAGAATTGCTTGATAATTATTGGCATCCCCAAGTGCATCCCAATAAAATGAAGACGCTGTAAGAATATAAATATCTCACACACAGTGTTGTGAAGAGCTGTTTTCAGCATGAACCCTAGTGCATCCGCAGCCTCAGAAACAGATTCAGTGACCATTTGATTAATTGATACTGTTGCATCTAATGAACACTGGAATCTCAAAATACATTTAGGCTAAAGGTAACAGTACGTTTTCTTCCATCCTCTATAAGATATAATTTTATGCTTTTCTCTTGTGATATCCTTAAAGTTATCCACTTTTGCGTTACTTTTGTTATTTTTCTAATTACGTATCTGCTTTGGCTTCACAGGTTTTGTTTTTAAGGAGGTGGCTTTTAACGCAAAGACACCAGATGACAATGCTTCTATAAAAAAAGTCAACACCTTGGGTAATTAATGTAAAATGTTTTCCTTTAGGGCTGAGAGATTTAGAACAGAAGAACAGAATTTGGCCTTCTGCATTACCCTAATATTATGTAATAACTTATGTGAGTCCTATATATATTACTGTTGTAGTAATATAGGTCATTCAGGTAATATTTATATCCAGTAGATGGTGACTGTGGGCCTGGAGTCTTCACAGGCCACGAGGCGGTAGACATCCTGGATTAGATGCCAGTCCACACCAGGGCACACACAATACGGGTGATTACAGTTACAAGTTCACTGAAGAACAGGAAACCTGCAGGAAACCTGCACAGACACTGGGGGAACATACAAACTGCACGCGCACAGCATCAGAAGCAGCATTTGAACCCATGTCCCTGCCGGTATGAGGTTACAGTGCTAAACATGTGATTGGAATCCATCCAGCCATCTTCCACCTGCTTGTCCTGGTCCAGGTCAAAGGGCCTGGAGTCCATCCCAGGCAGCACAGTGCACATCCTTTGCATGACCCTACACTACTACACCTCCGGCAAGCATTTAAATTTTTTTTCTGGGGTTTATTGGATAATCTAATATATCTTTATTTTCTCAGTTATTAGTGGGGTGTGAAGAAAATCGGTAATGACAATGAAAATCATTAAGAAAATGAAAGGAAATTAGTAAAGTGCCACACACAGTAGGTTAAGCATTTTCATATTAATGTATGTTCCAGTGACACTAACCAGAATAAGTGTTTAGTTGGTTGGTTGGATAGATGGATGGATGGATGGAAGGATCATATTTAATATGAATGGTTCATTTCAAAATGAATATCAAGCCACACCTCACCACCCCTGACTGAGAACTTTTTCTGGTTATGGTAGACTTCACATTATTTCACATTATTTTTACTATTTATTTTAAAAAATCAAAAGAATGTGGAATTCACAGAGCTCTGCTGTTTTCATAGTTGTACATGAAAATATTAATATCTTTCCTAGGGCCCCGTTAACATTAATGATATGCTGTAGTATTTGTGTTTATAACATTATGATCTATTTAATAATGCATTTTCTGCAGATATGCTTCCCAGACTATTAAGATTTCTACAATTGTCCTGTTGATTGTTTTGGCAAAATTTATGGATTGGTTGAAAACCTGCTGACATGGAAAGTGTGTGATACCTTATTTTGTACTGACACATCTTTATGTTAATGTGCTGGTATGTTTCTTGAGCACGTTCTGATGATATGACCTTCATGTCACAATCTGCCAGAAGCAATATCAGAAGTGAACACCATGAGTACCACTGTCTCACTTCATATAAATGGTTGTACCTAGAAAATGTTTAAAGGGTATTTCAAAATCATCCTTTATTATCATCCTGGAGCAAGTTGGTGCTTGGATGTGTCTGAAGCCCAGGCTGTGCAGCTTAACAAAGCACTACTCTATACAGACAAGGAGAACACCGCTGTCACAGGAAGCAGAGCTCTCAGGATGTGGGACAGACTTTCTGTTTCTACACGATATACACCAGCTTTTACCAACAGTGTAATAACAGTGTGTCTGCCTCTCACAATGAACTCTGCATAATGATGGTAATTAATAATACAATAACTGTCAACTACTTAATCTATGACATGTACTAACTCGGTATGTCTAATATCTGCATATTTTTTATTTGCAATGTGCACGATAACACTTCACTTTTAGCTTTCATCTATAATGCATTACAGATACTTTTATGTTGCATTATAATGACCGGTATTAGAATTAATAAAGCATACACCATCATCTATTGACAGTCATAACACATTATAGTGTTGATTATAATACTTCATAAGCTCCAGTAAAGCTCACATATATAATGCACTATAGATACCCTTATAATGCCTTATAATGATCGGTATAAGCATTAAGATTGCTTTGTACTGCATAATTACGGTATCTAAAGCACATTATAGATTCATAGATTCATAATGTATTCGTAATGCATAGTAAACATGTCTATAATGTGTTATGCCTTTTTATAAATATTTATAACCATGTTTATAATGTTTTATAAAACCATTACAATGTGTCATGAATGTGTTCATAGATTCTTATAGATATGGCATTCATAGAAAGTGTTACCATATGCACAATGTTTGTGTAAAGTGTCGATCCAGGCTTGCAGGCAGTATTTTATTTTATTTATTGGCATGAGTACAGACTATTGCTTAAATCTTTATTATTTCTTTATTTGTTTTGTTCAACTGATGCAAGGTGACTGCCTCTCCTTGTCAACCAAAACACTGTAAACATGTAGCTGTTTTTTTCATCCATGCATTAAACTTATGAGGAGCTGAAGAAAAGCAAGCAAATGGATCCAGGACTGAGAGCATGGACAGAGATGGGAGCCCTGCTTTGTGGCCGTCCTGCAGGCACTGTGTCTGTAAGGTCTATGACGACAGGCATGATGTCAGTATCTGTGGCATAACTGATATTAATGTTAACTATCAGATTAGCTGAGCTGTAGATTAGCACCTGTACTTTATGGCCCTTTTTAAAATACATTTTCTACATATTAATAAAATGTTCTTATTGATGAAGTGCGTCCTCTGTGTTTTTGTTATTTTCCAATTAAATCATATCTCTGCATCCAAGTACAGGGCTGCAGATAGCCTGGAGCAAGGATGCTCAGGAACTCCCTGGGTGGATACCAGTCCACTATAGGAGGTGCACAATGGGCGATGTAAACGTGCCAGGGTGCAGGGACAAATATATAACTCGTATATAACTCTTGGGTGAGAATCAAACATGAAACTCCCCAACTGTCTGGGGTGCAACAGTGCCATCCATCGAGCCACCACACCACCTAACTCCAACATTCATTCAATATAAAAAATTAATGTAAAAAAATATACAGTGGTACCTCAGTTCTCAAACTCATTAGAACTCAAATTTCTTAAAAGTCGAACCAACCAGTTTGAAAAACAAAATTACCTAGGACTCTAGGAATCTCTTCTGAATCTCAAAAGTCAAACCGTAAACGCTGACCTACGGTAACTTGTACGCGCGGGGAAATGAGTCACGCGGCAAGTCTCTCAGCAGAAACAAAGGGTAATGCTTCAGTCTCAACCTCGCATTCGCTTCGATAGCATCGTGCATGTTTACACTAGCTAAATACACATATTTAGTTAGTAAAAATACATTTAGACAATGATAGACAGTAACAGGGGGTGGCATGGTGGTGCAGTGGTTAGCACTGTTGCCTCACACCTGTGGGACCTGGGTTCGAGTCTCCGCCTGGTCACATGTGTGTGGCATTTGCATGTTCTCCCCATGTTGTCATGGGGTTTCCTCTGGGTACTCTGGTTTCCCCCCCCCCAAAGACATGCTGAGGCTGATTGGGGTATTGTGCCTGTTGCTTCCAGGATAGGCTCCAGACCTCCCATGACCCAGTAAAATAAGCAGGTTGGAAAGTGGATGGATGGATAGACAGTAACAATAATTATTATTATATAATAAAATGCATTAAAAAATAAAGATTGCTTATTAATTATTTTAATATTAATAATAAACCATTAATGCATTTAATTACACTGATATTGTCCTGCCAAAGGCACAGACATCAGGGTATCAGGCAATACTGGGAATTATAGGTGAGGCAGGCAAGGCAAAACGCAGACGGACAATACAATAACCGGACTGGGGAAACAAACTGAAACGCGGACTAAATACAGAGGACTAA
>JAODJW010000043.1:150060-164183 GCA_026777045.1 Hyperopisus bebe
TCATTGTCTAAATGTATTTTTACTGTCTATATGTATTCAGCTAGTGTAAACATGCACGATGCTATCACAGCGAATGCAAGGCTGAGACTGAAGCGTCACCCTTTGTTTCAGCTGAGAGACGTGCCGCGTGACTCATTTCCCCGCTTGTACAAGTTATCTTAGGTCGGCGTTTACTGTTTGACTGGTTGGTTCGACTTTTAAGAAATTCGAGTTATGAGTTCGAGAACTGAGGTACCACTGTATTTATCTATGACATTAAAGGCTGCAGTCTCTTCAGTCTAGAACTGATCATTCATACGTATGAACTACTTAATTGACTAAGACTACTGTACAGATATATTTTTATCCTGTCTGCCATTTATCTTGGCATCTGCACCAATTATGTCAGTCCCCTGGATCACCTACTACTGCTACTAGTTAAAATTTCTAATCAGTTGCTGGTGACACTGTCTTTAAAAGGGAAAATTCAAATGTACAATCAATGGAGTTACAGTTTGATGTCTGAGGATTTTGTAGCAGGCTGCTACTAAATGTTCAGTATGAAAGTCCAGCAGATGTATGTACTTTAGCATGAGTACGATATATTTTAGCTTACATGTTAAACTAGGCAGTGTGCATTAGAATGTAGAGTATGGAAGCTGCATGGCTACATGTAAACATCTTGCCAGATTTGCACTCTTCAGCAATGTGTTTCATGTACACTATTCAGGACAGACAGATATGTTCAGAAGATGACTGCACTAGGTCCCTTGATGTCTGTCTGTGTCCTGCATGCCTATAGAAAACCTGACTGAAGATCGCCTTCCCTAAATTAGCATAAACCAATAGTGGGGAGAGGACACCAATAGTCTAAACTTATAACTTAATACTAGTGTTCATTTTATGTATAATACAGTTTAATTTAACATCATACAAATGTGATAAATATTGTGATTATTCCTGAAAATGAGATGCCTTTATGGGTTGGAACCTCATCCTGGTGTGTTCCCTGCCTTGCACCCATAGCCTCCAGGATAGGATCCAGACCTATCCGCAACCCTGGCTAGGAGAAGCGGTTTCTGAAAAAGGGATGGATGGATGGATGAGATGCCTTTATGGTGCATTCTTGTACATGTTCTTGTAAGTGGGTTGTGTCATACTATAAATAATTCTCAGAAATCATTGTTTATCACTATAGGAAAATGATCCTTTCAAGCCCATCTCAGTTTTGGTCATAGTTCTAAATAACAGAGGTATGACGTTATGTGATGGTTACTGTATTACAAAGCCCTAAGTCAAATCAGTACTCCAGAGAAAGAAGCATAAAAAACTGATTTAAAGTGAAAATCAGTGTGTGGTTTTGAGTGTAAACACAGTGAGTTTTGATGAAAGTAATGCTTTCTTTTGTTTGATGGCTTTTTTCTTTGCATGCTTAACTGAGAAGCCAGCCCTGCAGCAGGAAACACATGTTATGTGCTTTTCTCAGATGTTCCTCTGAGAGGTAAAGGTCAAAATCTGTGTCATGATGTGAATTCCCATCGTCCTTACTGACATGAAGACACAGCCTGAAAAAAACTCTATCTCTCTAGATCCTCTATCTCTCTAGATCTGAAGGTAACTCCAAAACTTCTACAGGTCATGGTCTGAATACTTTTGTCATAGTCTATGCACATGTGCAGTTGTGTTTATTTCCATGACTACCTGCAGCTATATTAGAATTTAGAGATTAACTGTCATCGTTGACACACCACAGCACACAACAATGAAATGGGTTCACTGCATTTAACCCATATGTGACATAGCAGAGGGTAGCTAATTCAGCGCCTGGTGAGCAGTGCTTGGGGGCAGTACCTTGTTCAGGGTACTTCAGTGGTGCCTTGCTGGTCAGGGATTTGAACCTGCAATCTTTCAATTACAAGTGTGTGTCCCTAACCATCAATCCACCACTGCCACAGTGTTCAGCTATGGCCATGTGAGTATGCACCAGTGTTCAGTCATGGCCATGTGTGTTCACCAGTGTTCAGCCATGGCCATGTGTGTATGCACCAGTGTTCAGCCATGGCTGTGTGTGTATCCACCAGTGTTCAGCCATGGCTGTGTGCGTGCACCAGTGTTCAGCCATGGCCGTATGTGTATGCACCAGTATTCAGCCACGCCGACTCTAACCTCTGCTTCAGAAACAGCAAGGGATGGATGCTGCTTCCTCTATACAGCAAATCATTTTTGCAACTAGCATATATGAATGTCTATAGATATTAATTCATAGAAGTCCATTCTGGAGAAGGGGGAGGACAAACTTCCACTTTTGGAGGATGATGAATGCAATACTCTGAGGATATGGTGTCGTGTTTCGGAGAGAACAGTGTGTGTTAGGATGAGGATGTCAGGATCAGGGCTCGGCCATCCCTGCCCTTCCTGTCTCTTCCCCGTTTGGCCAGCAGGTGTTGCAGGTCATCCAGTTTTCTCCTCTGTCTTTGTGCTGGATCCTTGTGTGTTTTCCCTACTCTCAAACTGCTGCATGGCTCAGTAAAATGAGTCGGCAACACAGAATCTGTAATCCTCCAGTCATGGGATTGAGGCGGGTTTTCTGTTGCCCAGTGTTTTGTTAAATTTTATCTTAGTTGCCATAGGTTACCATGCTTGTGTGCTGTTTGATTGTGGTTTTGCTTATACTTGTTCTTAGTCTTTCCTAGTGTAGTCAGTCCTAGGTTTTGTTTCATAGTTTCTAGAGCAGTGTTTTTGCTAGTTAAATGTAATCCACCCCACCTGTTTCCTGTGAACTTATGTTCCTTTTGATTTGATTATGACTTACACCTGCCCTTTCTTTGCCCTGATTCCCTGTGTATTTAAGTTCTTGCTTTCACTCAGTTTGTTAGCCAGTCATTGTGTTATGTGCCTGTACTCTCATTTCTGCCTGTATTTCCTTGCCTGTTCTTGCTCCTAGTGTTGCCTTTTTCCCTGAATTTATTTCCTTTTGGTATTTCGTAGTGTAGTCCTGGTTGGTTCTGTTTTCCTGGTTATGTTATTTGAGTCTATTTGTTCTGTAGTTTTTCTCTGTTCCCCCTTGTGGTCCTTTTGGTTTTATTGTTTTTCCCTTGGTCTTCTGTTTTGTTTAATAAACGCCTTGTCTCTGAAACGCAAAGTAGATCGTCACCTTTTCCCAGCTGTGCCATGACTCAAGTCTGCGACAGAGGGTCTGTATCATTTAAAGACCGTATGGATTTTTTTTAAACACAAACGGCAAATCCAATTATACCTTGATAAATACTCAATATTATTACACAAAATCATTTTAATATCCTAAAATTATAGTTAAGGAATGTTATTTTACATCACTATTCTGACTTCAGGAGATCCACCCTGACTGTGCCATTAAGAGATTCAGGAAAGCAATGATCGAGATACCATGAAAAGAGAGGCCTCGCTTTCTACCACAGCTCACACGATGTATTCAGCTCTTCATTATTTAACAAGCAATAGCATTTAGCTATTACTTGCATTCAAACTCAAAAGCATCAGGTACCAGGGTTTTGAGTTTCAAAGTTCTTCAGTGAGTTTAGATCAGTTTTTAGGTTAGTCATGATCATTTTATCTGTGTTGGATATTTAAATGTGCTTTCATAGTGTGGAGCCGGGCAGGTCCGGGACGGTGTGGAGGACGGCGTTCAGAGAACATGGGGCCGTCCCTTTGCCTGGACTCTTTATGAAACAGCTTCCCATCAGTTTGTGACACTGAGGCAGAAAAAAGCCCCTTCACAAAAGCCGCGTGTTCCCCCGCTGTGTGTGAGCTCTGTCCTGATTTCTGTGGGACTCCCCACCACAGCATAAGCAGATTTCAGCTTTGTCTGTCTTGGTAGCAAAGAAAGTGCTGAAGGTTCTACAAGATTCCACTGATATTAATTGAACGTTTTTTCATCCAAAATCCATGTACAAACTAGTTGTGTCAGTGTAGCATTTCAACATGAATAAGGGTACAGCAGCTTGTTTTGGGGGTGATTTACAGGAATTCCTTGTTGAGTGT
Source organism: Hyperopisus bebe (assembly GCA_026777045.1). NCBI lineage: Eukaryota > Metazoa > Chordata > Actinopteri > Osteoglossiformes > Mormyridae > Hyperopisus > Hyperopisus bebe. The sequence goes on from JAODJW010000043.1 coordinate 154,060, forward strand.
CAAAGTGAGTCTTGCACCATGTACCTTCCAGTAATGGACAAAGGACACACAGGTAGTTATAGACCCTCTGCACTGTGTACCAAGGGTAGGTGGCCACTTTGTACAGCAATTGTGGCAGACAGTTATGGTGGTGGTGCTCAGGAACAGGATGGTGAGCTGCTCTCCTCGACTTTCGCATTCTGAGTCTATGGTTTGTTAAGTACAACCAGTAATCCAGGCCTACATAATGGAGTAAGAAAAGGATAAAATGACCCTCAGTGCCAGTAAGGAGCTTTTAAAAAAACTGCTACTTACAGCCCTCAGTACTGGTCCCTAGTATACCCTCTGCAAAAAAACTGCTACTAATTATAGCCCTCAGTACTGGGCTGGTATCCATAAAACTTCCTAAGAATGGTCTTAAGAATGGTCGTACACTTGGACTTAAGAGTTAAAAAAATCTTAGCAAAAAGTAGGACCTAAGAGCGTTGTATAAAGCTGCTAAAAGTAACTCAGCACAGTGTAAGCGCAACTCTTAAGTGCTGACGGAGCCTGCATTTAAGTGTCGTGAAATGAGGACTACAAATAAAATCCCGCCCCAAATAATGAGTTCAACCAATAGAGGAGCTGCACGGTGAATATATTAGTGACATTAAACCGTTAATGTAGAACTTTATACAACATACCTTTCTGTGATCATACCATTGGTTGTACGAAAATCTACCTAGCACATCACCAATCAATTTCCACTAATAAATTATGTATAAATTATGGGTCAAACGCAAAACTCATAGCAAGACACTGGATTCTAAAAGAAAACCAAACTGGACGACAATCAAAATGGTTCTTTTGGCACAGTTGGTCCTTAAATGGAAGGAGGTAAAGTTTGGCCTAGCTGTTACAAGCACGGACAAAAAAAAGCTGGTCAGGAGCTGATCAAGAGCAAACTAGCCGTGGAAACAGTGCCTGACCAGGACATTCCTATCTCTGAAATGGGTCAGGAGGATGTACCCATTTATACCATAACTGTAACGATGAACAGCTTTGCATAAAGCCTTGCTGAACTGTCCAGTTACTGGTACATGCTCTAAAACCCATTTCAGCAGTCGTAAACACAGGAATTCCCACAGCTCCAGTGTAGTCTGCTAGCAGAGACTATAGTCGATCATTCTTTACACACTTATAGAAACAAAAAACTGAAAAAGTTCACAGACAGTTACCATAGCAACCCTGGCTCTAGCCTCCTGTCGTTCCTTAATGGTTCGGCCGGGTGCTAGGCAGCCAGGGGCTCCTACACGTTTACATCCTATTGTGATCGCAGACTTTGTGCGCGGGTTGTCTGAATTACTAGTTTGCTTTTGCCTGGAAGCCATCATAACATTTGTGTCCTACACACAGATATTTGAAGAGTGAAATATATGAATGTTGTTCGCAGTGGAAATGTTTGTCATGCTTGTGCAGAAATTCTTTCCTAGCAGGCCTATCAGCTTCTACTGTGAAATCACTGTGATTCAGAATGTTCAGAATGCAGCTGCACATCTGCTTTTCAATCGACTGAAATGCTGTTGTGTCTCTCAGCATCAGCTCCCTATAGGCACTTGCATCCCAAAGCTGCTTTCAAAGGCACCAATGTAACAGCATCCACCTACATCATTAGCACTGCTTTTCCCTCTCAGCTGAACAGTGCTGATCAGGGATTAAACAATTATGACACATTATGATGCCTGAATAGAAGGTTTTCCAGCAGCTTCTGGCAGCCACGCTGTGTTGATGCTGACTGTGATGCGATGAAAACGAACACTGCAGTGACAGGAAGGGACAGCGTCTCTCCTGAGAGACCTGCTACATTAACAGCCCTCAGGATAACAGCAGCTAGAGATAGAGTGAGCACAGCCCTCACCTGCAAAGACTCTCTGAAGGACTGCCACGTTTCCCTGCTGATAGGGGACAAAGGCCCTTTATGGAGACAGCCTGAGAGGAGAATCGGCCATTCACTGCCATTCTGCTGTATGACTTTGCCTGATGTGTGTGTCCTCATCCGTAATTCCAGATCTCTAAGGAGGAACGACAGAAACATTCTGCCCAGGGGCCACTGTGAGCCTGTCAGGGTCCACAGAGTAACGCTGCCCCCACCAGGCAGCAATGAGCAGGATGAGGTTTGCTTCTGGAGGATCATCATTAGCTTGGAATGTCAGTGTTCACCTGAACGTAGAAAGGAAGTTACGGCTGCACTTGCAGTGTATGTGTGAAGTACTCAGTTTCAGATGAACACTTAAATGCTGATAATAAAGAATTAGGATCTGCTGCTTGACGGTGCACAAATAATATCATATTATAAAGGGGTGTAACGAGATCTCGTGTCACGAGATCTCTCGATATTACAACATAAGATTTCTCGTCGGAATGAAAAGAGGTCTCGCGAAGGCGCTGCAAATCAGGTGCTGTAAGCATGTCGGCATCTGACGAAATTACCATAGTAGATGCCCCAGACACTTTAAAATCCTTTGTGTGGCAACATTTTGGGTGCCTGGCGAAAAATATAAAGGGCAAAAGGGTAACAGACAAAACACGAACCATCTGAAAAGCATTATAGGAAAATAATGCTATACACAGCGGCTAACGCTACTGCTATGCAAAGCCATCTCCAGCACCATCATAGCTCTTTACTTAAATCCACTGCACCAGTGAAGAAAACATAAAAAAAAAGTTTTATGTTTGTTATTTATATTGTACGGAGCCTCTGAAGTCCCATAGAATGATTTTTTCAAAACTTGTGCGTACAAGATACTGTAGAACGGTTTTAATAAGGTTACAGACACCTTTATTAAGAGCGAGCAGTAGCTTCTTTAATGACTCCTTATCGCCTAACTTCCACCCCCATGTCGCACCCAACCGTAAGGACAAACCTAACAACTCTACATCCCCTCTTTTGTAGAACAGAGAACCAAGCATTACTGTAAAGTGAGGGTTAGAAAGAAAAGAAACTCTTAAAAGATAACATCAACCCAGCAATGATGATACATAATACATGATGACAAGCTGGGAGCTGGTGCGCAGACCTGTCATAATAAGCTTTGGCTTGAAGTTGCTTGCTCAGAATGGCAGCTTTCACTTGGGTGTGGACGACTGGTGTCAGGCTAGCCTTGCTCACAGGGATGAAGGTTCTAGTCTGTCTGGAAAGAAGTCTCTGAGCTGGAGAGGGAAGGGCATCCCGGGGCAGGTAGTGGTTATGCAGAAGTGTGGCCTGAATGTCCATCTTATCACGGTGGCATTTCTCCAGCAGATGTTTCGCGGATCGAACCGCCCATTCCGCTAAGCCATTGGATTGAGGATAGTGGGGACTGCTGCGGATATGTTTGAAGTCCCATGAGTGGATGAAGTCAAAGAAGTCCTTGCAAACAAACTGGCTAACGTTGTCCATCATCAGGGTGGAGGGAACCCCATGGGTGGCAAAGTGCCTCTTGAGTTTCGCAATAATTGTGCGGCTTGTCATGCCATGGAGGTAATCCAGCTCATACCAGCCAGAATAAGAGTCAACGAGAACCAAATACATTCTGCCCCTCCACTCAAATACGTCCGCTGCCATTATGGACCAGGGAAGGTCTGGAACGTCATGCAGCTGCAGAGGTTTCTTTGTCTGATGGGGTCTCAGTGCATTGCAGGGTGCACAGCAGAAAGTTTTCTTTCTAAATCAGCATATAATATAGAAGGCCAATACATTGTTTCCTTTGCCCTGCGTTTTGTTGCCTCAAGGCCTGGATGGCCCTGGTGAAGCTGCTAAGTATAGAATTTCTGCAGAGTGGGTGGAATGAGCAACCTTTGACCTCGAAGTATGAGCCCATCTTGGACTGTTAACTCTTCCCTCATGGCAAAGCAGTGCCGAAGACTGTGAGGGAGCTCTTTTGAAGAAGGTGGCCAACCAGTCTGGATAGTATCCATGAGCTGCCGGCAGATAACATCCTTATCAATAGCATCTCTCAGCTCATTAGTGCGACAAGATGACAGTATATGGACTGTCATGACCTCCAAGAGGTCATCAACTGCAGTGGGGTCTGATGCGGAGAGGTGAGCACGAGAGAGAGCATCAGTCACGTGCAAATCGTTGCCACGTTTGTAGGTCACATCCAGGCTGTAACGATGGAGTTTCAACATCATGCTTTGCAAGCATGGTGAGGCAGAATGCAAAGGCTTCTGCAGTATGGTGATCAGGGGCTGATGATCAGTCTCTACGGTGACAGTGCAACCATAGTCATGAAATTTTCGTGCTGCAAATACTAAGGCCAGCATTTCTTTTTTGATCTGAGCATAGCGTAACTCCGTGGGTGTGAGGCCACATGAGGCAAAAGCAACTGGATGGCCATGTTGGAGACACACAGAACCCAGGCCATGTTGAGAAGCATCAGCTGAGAGAACCACGGGCTTGGTCACATCGAAGTACTGGAGTACCGGTAGGTTTGCTATGGCAAGTTTCAACTTCTCAAATGCCAGGTCATGGGTATCGTGCCAATGCCATTCAACATCCCAGTGAAGCAGGTGTCGTAAAGGGCCGGTAAGTTCACTGTAGTGGGGAATGAACTTGGACAAATAATTTGACATTCCAAGGAACTGCTGAAGGCCCAGCCTATCTGGGGTCTCGGCATATGGCAGACTGCCTCAGTTTTGTCAGGGTCCGGTTTCACACCATCAGCAGTGAGAAGATGCCCAACATATCGAACTGAACTGACCCGGAATTTACACTTCTCTCAATTCAGTTTCATGTTCAAAACTCGTACTCTGTGGAGAACCTGCCGCAGGCATATATTGTGTTCAGCTTGTGTACGGCCCCAGATGAGAATGTCGTCCACCACTATTTCGTAGGGTTGTCCAGCGAACAACTGCTCCATGCAACGCTGAAAAACTTCACTTCCTGCCGAGATGCCATATGGCATCCTTAAGAACCGGTACCGTCCATAAGGGGTCATAAAGATGGTCAGTTTAGATCACAGGTGTCAGACTCCAGTCCTGGAGGGCCGGAGCCATGCACATTTTTGGGTTTCCCCTCGTTTAACACACCTGATTCAACTTCTTGTGCTAATTATCACATAGCTGTTGAGCTGAATCACTTATGGTGGAACAGGGAAAGAACTAAGCTACACAGGGCTCTGGTCCTCCAGGACTGCAGTTTGACACCGCTGGTTTAGATGATGCTTCATCTAAAGGAATTTGCCAGAAGCCACACTTTGCACCAAGAGTGCTGAACACTTTTGCACCTGGCATATCCGCAATGATCTGATCAATGGTTTTCAAGGGGTGACGAGGTCGGAGTAAAGCCTGGTTCAGGTGAACTGGGTCTATGCAGATTCTGACAGAACCATCATGCTTCCTGGCAGCAACCATAGCACACATCAACTCAGTTGCTTCGTTTTCTGGTATGATGACACCTAATTCAGTCATGCGGTCAAGCTCTGCCTTCACTTTCTCCTTCATGGCTATGGGCACTTTCCTAGGCATACATGTGGTGGGCAGCACAGTACTGTCCAATCTCATGTGGTACACAACTGGCAGTTTCCCGATGGTGACACAGTCAAAAAGGTCACTGTACTCAATTAGTTCAGGTACTTGAGGCTGTAGCACATGGACGTCAAGTCTAAGTTGTATGAGACCAACAGCAACACTGTCCCGTAAACCCAGTAGTGGGTTTCACGGTTAACCACATGAAATTTGAATTAACCATGGGTACAATTCAGAACTGCAGTACCCTCTGTATTGATTTGCTGGCCGCCATAAGCTACCAGATGTACCTTCTCTGCAGCATTGACAGAAATTTCAGGAGCAAGTTTGTCCAGCATCTGTTTAGAAATGACATTACACCTCGCACCAGTGTCAACTTTACCTTTCAGATACCCCCTACCATTTGTGAGTGTCAGAGTAATGAAAATTTCATCTTTCTCAGTGGTGAGGTCAACTGGATTGCAGTAAAAGGTGTCTTCTGGAGAGGCATGGGGTTGAACCTCTACTTCATGCACTTTGCCTGGTGGCTGCCCTCTGGACCTATTGCTGAACTGGACGGTACTCTGCACTAGGACAGACCGACAGCATTGTGCGAAGTGATTCAGCTTGCCACAGCTGTTGCACCGTTTATTAAATGCGAGACACTTATGCCTCACAGGGGAATGTTGCCTATTACAATTAGCACAACGTCGTCTTTGTATGGCACAAACTTCAGCTTCTCTTTTTAATTCCCTTGTGCTTCTATCGGATTGCTCGTTGAGCATGCATATATTAATAGCTGATTCAAGTGTAAGGTGTTGTTCACGTAGCAGCTGTTTACGAACGCTGTCATTTTCGATACCACAGAGAATACGGTCTCGAATGAGTTTGTTTTGCAGTACGCCAAAATTACACTTTTTTGCCAGAATTTTCAAATTGGAAATGTACGAATGAATCGACTCACCTGGCTTTTGGCAAGCGGTGTTGAATGCGTGTCTGTCCATGATTACGTTTTTTGCGGGCAGACATAAATCCTGAAACTTTTTCACTAGGACTTCCGGATCTTCTTTATCCTCTCCCTCCTCATAGACAAACCCTTTAGACTTCTCTACTGCATCGGGACCAGCCAGGTTGAGGAGCGTGTAAGCTTGCACCTTTTACAGTTTGTCTGATAGCCCAGCAAAGCAGTAGATGTGCCATTCCTTTTCAAATTTGCGCCAGTTGTCAGCAATATACTCGTCAAAAACAAGCAGATCAATTCGCCGAAGTCCCTGAGCCATTACATCCATTCTGACACCATGTAGAATGGTTTTAATAAGGTTACAGACACCTTTATTATGAGCGAACAGTAGCTTCTTTAATGACTCCTTATCGCCTAACTTCCACCCCCATGTCGCACCCACCTATGTCATATTTATTAACTGTAAGGACAAACCTAACAACACTACAGATACATAACTTGTGCGCACAAGATAATTTACTCTGTGTTTGAGGCCGACAGATATATCCACACTGCTTACAATGGACAGGATTCAGCTGATTCAGTTTTATTTTAACCTTGGGATGTCATACAATGAAATTCTAGCTGTTCTTGCAAATAGACATGGAATTATCATCAGCAGGACTCATTTCATGCATATTCTGAAAGACAACAGACTCAGCTGACGGAAGAACTGCACCGATATAAGTCGGGTAATTGACTTCATCCAGGAACAGTTGCAGGGTCCGGGAAAATGCATGGGTATAAATGGATGTACACAAAGTGCCAAGAAAATGGTCTTAAAGTTAGAAAAGAAGATGTTAGGATCATATTAGCCCAGCTGGATTCTGAAGGGTCAGCATACAGACAGCAGGGGAAACTTCACAGGAAGCAAAGGGACCTCAAAGGAACCCAGTTACCTATGGCGCATCGATTCATGTGACAAGTTCAAACTGTTTGGTGTGTGCATTAATGGGTGCATCAACGGCTTTTCTCGGAAGATAATTTGGCTGAATACCTATAAAACGAACAGTGACCCAAGAGTTATTGGGAGCTATTTTGTAGAATCCTTAGAAACATTAAATAGCTTTCCTAAACTTGTACGGACTGACCGCGGTACAGAAAACGGCCTTGTACATGAGCTGCAGGTACATTTATGCACGGACCAGGGAGACGACTTTCCGGGAGAGCAAATTGCTACCTCACTGGGGTGAGTACAGCAAACCAGCGCATTCAGAGTTGGTGGGGCATCCTCCAGAAAGAGGGTATGGAATATAGGATCCAGCTTCTTTTGGAGATATGGGAAGAAGGTGCGTTTCATGGGGGTTTCCTGGACAAGGCCATATTACCGCTGTGCACAATGGAAATAATTCAGGTATGATGGATCCTTTCTTTAATGAACTGAGTGATGGATGTGATTATTCTATATGTTTTTTACAGTATAGACATTTCGTTTAATTTTAGGAAGACCTGAACAGCATTAAGGATGCCTGGAACGCACACTTAATCAAGCAGAGCTGGATAGGTACGAAGGACAGTGTGTGTTTCGCAGTTGCATTCCTTGCATTCCTTGTGATGAAGATGTTTTTGATCTTTGTATGATACTCATAGAGGAAATGGGCTTACGGTTTCCAGTAAAAGCCCTTTGGAAGCTGTTGAACTTTATTTAATGCCATCAACATACAACTAAATGATGACTAGTTTTTTGTCTAGAAGCTAAACTGACAAGATATGTTCATGACTAGCAAAGAATTCAGTTACTTGGCATTCATTAATTGAGATTAGGTTTGTTTTGAAAAGCAGGAAGTTTAAAGTAATTTAAGCAATTTGCATAGGCACTGTTTGCTGTGAATTATAAAAAGCTATGTACTGTTATTATTACACGAAAGACATTTTCACAATGATTTTTTTTGGAGGTGAAAAATAGAATCTCAGCGGTAACTTTGAAAATGCTTTATTATGGTTCTGTCACGAGCAAGATCTCGGAAGCAGGAACAGGGAGAAGAGGGATCAGAGACAAGGGATTTATTTTGGAATCAATCCAACACAGGACACTGGAAACATGCAACATTAATGACAGGACTGGGGAAACATACATGAACGTGGACTGAAATACACAAGACTAATGGGAGGAAACATAGAACAGCTGGTAAATGTAGGGATTCCACACGAGGTTAATGAGGGGGCGTGGCACACTGGAGGATCTGACTAGCAGGTCGTGACAGGTTCACATAACCTGAAGCTATATGGGGTCATCTGTCTTTGCAAACATAAAATGTTTTACAACATATACATAGCTAAATGAAATAAAAAAATATATGCTTTCACATACTGCATTTTCTTCATTTGTTTTTACAAAAAATGATTTTCTTGACAACGTTGATGCAAAAACTAAATTCCTAACCTTTTGCTCAAGGATGACGTATTTTTTTTTTTAAATCTAAAATAAATAAATGAAAACAAGACATTTGTAAATCAAGAAGGATTACAATTTGGTTATTAATTTAGTGGAATTATTAACCAGTGCTTAACCATATTTATTGCTTAACCTTACTTATTGACAGATGATTTTAAATGTAAATGAAAACTATGAAAACTCAGCATGACTTGTATTTCTTCACAGCTGTAATATAAAAATCCAGCGGAACCTTAACCCTCAATCTGAACTGTTTTTTCTTTCTTCATACCTTCAAATTCAGCTTAATAAATTCAGTAAATGGTACAACTTACATATTCCAATGTTGTTTTTATATGAAACAACTGAAACCCTCTTGTTAGCTAATTGCTTAAACACTTCCATTGCTTATATATTGCACTGGGCAATCAAAACTTGTGTTCAAAGTTTGTGTTCCCAGGAATATGAGCTCACACATATATATATATATATATATCACACCTTGGCCGAATCCCAAACTACAGCGCCCTCGACATTGATTAACACCTCTTGTAAAGATTCATAAAAAGGTTTAGAAAAAATCCACTTTTGGTGAAGTACTTTCATCTCACACTGGAAAAATTTAAAATGTCCAACCTTTCTTAGAAATAAATTTATTGAAAGAAAAACAAATCTTTCATCAAGAAATAATTATTTTCAGCAAAACACATGTGCCACAATTATTTGCTCCCCAGCTTTTAATACTCTGTAAAACCTCTCTTTGCCAGTATAACAGCACTGAGTCTCCTATAACATTTTATAAGGCTGGAGAATACAGAGCAGGGCATCTGAGCCCATTCCTCTTTACAGAATCTCTCCTGATCACCCAGGGTCCTAGGCCTTCTCTTGTACACTCTCCTCTTCAGCTCAGCTCACAGGTTTTCAGTGGGGTTCAGGTCAGGGGACTGAGGTGGCCATGGCAGAAATTTGGTTCTGCAGTCAGCTAACCATTTTTGTTTTGATTTGGACATGTGCTTTGGATCATTGTCCTGCTGGAAGATCCAATGACAGCCCAGTTTTAATTTCCTGCCAGCGGCAGCCAAATTTTGATTTAAAATGTCCTGGTATTTCATGGAGTCCATAATGCCATGTACCCTAACGAGGTTTCCAGGGCTTTTGGAGGAAAAACAGCTCCAGAACATCACAGAACCTCCACCATATTTTATAGTTGAGATAAGGTTCTTTTCATTACACTGTGTGCAGAATTATTAGGCAAGTGTGTATTTTATTTGTATCTTCTCTTCCAACCAATATTTTCAGTCCAGA